>OENM01000322.1:7700-90334 GCA_900239745.1 Rotaria magnacalcarata | reverse complement strand
GGTGAAATTTGTAGAAGACGGAATGTTTTTTTCTGAAGAGAGAATTCTTGTACAAAATATTAGTTCGTTTTCTTAGTGTTCATTGCTTTAAAAGATTCGATTGAATACGTAGAAGATATAGATTGTTAGTGACGAATATTTATTATCAAGATATAGTTCAGTGGATTTCTAGAAATATGCGGATATGAAGATCAATAATAATCTAATTCTCTCATGAATAATGAATATACAGTATTACAAAGGATGAGCAAGGGCAAAAAATGGATAGAAATAAAGGAAGTTGCGTCAAAGGTAAGATGAGTTTTATCTAGTTCTAATTCTATTGTTTCTTTCTTGACGAATTTTTAGTCATAATAAACGAGCAAAGATCGTCAAAAATGAATAAAAAAAATACAGTTGATATAAAAAATATTCGAATGAAAGTGTAAATAGATCTTGACTATACTATATATACCTTATAGATTGTATGATGAACCTCAGAGAAATAGATCATGATATTAATAGCAGCATTTTTCTCTACTGAATCTCTTAAATTACATTTTAATTAACAAACAACGAACACAATAGTTTAACGCACTATATATATTACAGTTTATTCAATACAAATGATGAAATTCAATATTTAGCGAACCCTTCAAATTGCAGATAGTTACTAGAAAAACTGAAGATATCAATTTTATTAAAATTGTTCTCAATTAGTGTTTAATAAATGAAAAAACGAAAATTTGAGGCTTGAAATGTTTTTCGAATTGAAGTTTCAAATTAAGAAAAGATTTTAATTTTCGATTTTATGTTCTCAAATGAGAAGATACGCCTCAGAATACAGAGTGAAGCTTATTTTTTCCAGGGGTATATATATATATATATACAGCTTTTATATCTAACTAAAACTTCACTAAAAACCCGAAGCTAGTGCATGATCACTTTGTGAACGTTTTTTTCTTTTGAACTATTTTGTACTTAGTATTAAACGATTTCTCAGTCAGCCCACTAAATAAGCGAAAGGAAAAATATTGTTTAAAACAAATGTCACTATAATACAAGAATTTGTCCAAAACACATGATTATACACATTAAAAGTTTTTGCTTCGTCTAAAGACAATAGCAAAATGAGGAGTTTTTCGGAAATTTTCTACTTTTTTCGATAAAATATAGGACAAAAATAGGACTTTTTTGAAAATATAGGAATTATAGGAAATATAGGTCGAATCGCAGCCCAGCTTACAGATGCTTCTTGATACGCTACTAAGTGATCATTCATATATAGCATCAATCTATCTCGAACTAAGTCATGTCAGTGATGAAAAAGGTAATTATGATTTAGCACTGGAACATGCCGAACGCACGTTACACATTCGAAAAGAACAGAAGCCAGTTGACCAAATTCGTCTTGCTAGCACATTGAATGGCATGGGCGTGATGTATAAAAAGAAGAGCGATCTAGATCGTGCCAGTGATTATTATCAACAGTCGTTGGCGATATATTAAAATGAAGTATCAAGTGGTAAAAATCTTCATCAAGCGAATACATTAACGAATCTATGCATTGTAAACAAAGACAAAGGTAATTTCGATATAGCACTACAATATTTCAATCGTGCTTATGAAATTTACTGAGAACTTTTACCTGCTGATCATCCTCGTCGAGTTAATGGCTTGTCAAACATT
The DNA here is from genome assembly GCA_900239745.1 of Rotaria magnacalcarata. NCBI lineage: Eukaryota > Metazoa > Rotifera > Eurotatoria > Philodinida > Philodinidae > Rotaria > Rotaria magnacalcarata. The sequence goes on along the minus strand of OENM01000322.1, from coordinate 88,666 downwards.
TGAAGTATCTATCATCATCGGGGGAACTTTGAACAAGCTCTTAATTTCTATCAGCAAGCTCTAGATATTCAAGATAAGAGCTGTCCTGATGATCATCTAAGAAAAGCAAATACGATTCGAAATATTGCTCTCATATATCGTGATAAACAAGACTGCGACAATGCCATGAATTGTCTCAATCGAGCCTTGAACATGTATCGAAATGTCTTAGATGACAAACCGCATCCAAGTATTGCAGTGTGCTATGGTGATATTGGTCACGTGTACGGAAAGAAGGGTAATTGGGATCAAGCACTCGATTACTATCGGCGACAGTTGAATATGGAAGAGTTATGTCTCTCGATCGATCATCCTCATCTCGGTCTACATTTTGATTGGATCGTCAACATGTTGAAAAAGAAAGGCAACATCGATGAAGCTAAACATTTATGTCAACAAGAATTGAACAAGTTGCCAGATCTGTTCTGTTAGGTAGCGACTATGCAAATCATGCAAGATACGCTCATACTTTAGTTTCATAAGCAACCATATTAGAAGATAGTGATTTCAATAAGTCACATGATTATTATAAACAAGCGGTTTCAGTCAGGGCCCGCGCGAAGGGTCCAGAATTGGGGGGGTGTAAGTGTCACGAGAGTTTTAATACGAATGTGCACAATAAACAAGTTCCTAACAACAGCTAAACATTTATAGCATCAACTTAGATACTGTTTATTTGTCAAATAGCTGACAAAAAAATGAGAAAAACGCATGACTATTAATTAGATTTGCATATGCTATAATGCTGCACAAGAAAAAACAAAGAAAAAAAACTTTAATTAAAGAAATCTTTTTATGGAAGTTCAATACGTCTATCTTTCATTTTAGACCATTCTTTTGCCAAATGATTCAAATTGAGTTGATCTAGATGGTCTTTTTCGAGGGCACATAACATCAAGTGAAATAATCGCTCATCAGTCATATTTGTTCTAAGATAATTTTTGATAATTTTTAATTTACTGAATGAACGTTCATTTGTAGCTATTGAAATTGGTATAGTAATTGTTGCATATTGTTCATTGGTTGGTAATGTAAATTAGTTTCATCAGTACGTTCATTTGCAACTTCATTTGGTGACGGCGTCTTCCTCTTCAACCAATTTTGTAAGAAATTATTATCTGAATGAGATCTTTTCTCACCTTGGTTAGACATTTTAATTTAATACATCGTTAGACTATAAAATATTGATGAACTACTTTTCTAGTTATAGACGACAATGACTGAAAGTGAGAGATAAGTGTGTAAATTCGACTCTANTATGTCTCTCGATCGATCATCCTCATATCGGTCTACATTTTGATTGGATCGTCAACATGTTGAAAAAGAAAGGCAACATCGATGAAGCTAAACATTTATGTCAACAAGAATTGAACAAGTTGCCAGATCTGTTCTGTTAGGTAGCGACTATGCAAATCATGCAAGATACGTTCATACTTTAGTTTCATTAGCAACCATATTAGAAGATAGTGATTTCAATAAGTCACAGGATTATTATAAACAAGCGGTTTCAGTACTCGAACGACAGCCAGGTTCCACAGCCCATCGAGCATGTTTATCAGCCATGATAAATTTCTTTTGGAAGAGCAATATGCACGATGAAGCACTAGTTTACCAATTGAAATTAGTCGATTTGCAGCGTACTAATCTATCGTCGAATAATAAAGAAATAGCTGTTTCATTACGTGGTTTAGCGCGTCTCTATCAAACAATCAACAACGATAAAGAAGCAACTAAATATTTCAATCAACGTTTGGATATCTTCCAAGTTATTTACGGACCCGAACATAATTATGTTAAAGAAATCTCAAATGAATTAGGTCAATTAAGAGATTCAGTAACTATTTCTAATGCTGTAGGCAATGAAAAAAAATGACATTAATCATCATTATACCACAAAACAATCGATGTCTGATCGTCGATTCGAAAGTTACGCATATGTGGGAAGGGCAAAAAGTTCTGCTTGTACACGTCTGTGAAATGATGTTCACAGTGTTAGACTACATGAAGTCTAGCTAACTGTGAAATTAATCATACTTTGAAAAAAAATAAAAATTTAATGCGAGATCATGATGTCAAAAGAATATACATACAAGGCAATATATGCCCATAATAGATTTTCTTATTATTGATCTTTGCTTCATCGAAGTAAAAAGTAAAACATTTTAAAGTGGATTCATTTCTTCAGAAATGGTGTAGGTAATGAAGATACTAACACCCACATCCTGTTTCCATTAGAAAACTGCGCAGCACTATAGACAAAAAAAAGCATTGAAATCAGGAAGGGAGCATTCTGAGTGTTTTTTTTGTGTGTTTTTTATAACGTAGGAGATTATGTAAAATTTTTTCTTTTAATTTCTCTTGAAAAAAAATAGAATTTACTATTGCTGTATCTCAATGTTTATTGTTCCTTACTATCATTTGTTTCAGTGACATTTTACTACCGAAATCGAATCTTCTTACTGGTGGCGACGTCTAAAATGCAATTTGTCGATTTGCATTTCTCTAGTAATCCAATCAACCGAAGAACTACATACTCATCTTATCTCTGACGCCAGCAGACACACCAAAATTCGTCAGAATTAACTCTGTTTTAATTCAGTAGGCATCCACACCAAAACTTAATTCATCAATGAGAATGTGAAAAAAATGCTCTTTCATCTATGTAAATCGCATAGCAAAAATTATTAATTAATGTACGAGAAGTGTCGCTAACGTACGCGTGCGCTTAATAACACATCATTCTCAAAAGCATAGTTAATAAATTAATGAAATAAAATCTATTTTAAAATAGATTATTAGATCAAGAACAAGTTATTCAATTGCAAAACATAAAAAAAAGTTATCTTGCATTTCTATTTTATTAAAAAACTTTTAGAACTATTTAAAAACAGAAAATATATTTACGAGGTAAAACGATAGAAAGCAATGTTATTGAGCATTCACTAGAAAAAATTCTTGAGTGTCGCGCTCGAAGAAACGTAGACATAGAAGGCGCCACATATTCAGTTCTATTAATCGAAATCATATCTGATAGGTGCATCAACGCTAGTTCGTCTCAAAAAAAGATGGCTTAATGGTGTTTCAACGTTTCTAGCGATCCTATTGGTTAATTGGGGTTTTAAATTTTTTCATGTATCTGGGATCTATCTTTTTCTTGCTTATTATTTTCTTTTTTTTCATTTTGCACTTGTGAAAGAAAAAATTGATTTCCAAAATCAAATGACATTTCCAAGTTTGTTTGCTCATATCGATGGTATTGAAGCAGTACTTGTACTTGATAAAGATGGTACACCAATATTAAAACTGCCGTCGACGGAAGTTGTCGATCGACTTAATCTACAAGCAATTGTACCATCGGCACAAACTTTACAAGAGCAAAGTTCACGAATGCATTTAAAAAAATTAAAAACTGTTGTTACATATTGGGCAACACGTCAAATAATAACATATAATGTTCCTCCTTTGGCTTTTATTATTGCTGCCAACACTAATGTCAATACAGGTGCATTAATTAATTTATATAGTGATTTGCAAAAAGTTGCAATAGAAGATTTATTTAATAAATCGTAGATGTTTGCCTTATTTTTCTATCGTCATTGTTTTCTTTTTGTATTTACAGTGTGATAATAAATAAATAAATTTATGTTTGAGATGCATATGAATTTTACTAATTAATCAAAATAATTCTATGATAAATATCATTTTTTCTGATACAAATCAGATTTTGATCTATGAGACCAGTATAGATGTACATGACAGAACGCTTGTTAAAATAGTTCAATGGTATAAGAATAAACATAAATTGGTTCGAATCTAACGTCAAACTCTTTATTTCAAAAAAAAGAGAAATATGAAATATTTTCATTCGTAAAACTTTGTTTGAATGATGATAACCACAGACCTGTACCGATTAAAAATCTGAGGAAGATAATTAATAAGGTCTGACAAACAAAGTTAAAATTATTTTTATCTTTATCGATACTTTAACGAAACAAAATTTAGAAACTTGCAAAGCATTGATTTCAGAATGCTAAAACTAATGATTGACAAACACTGAACGGCTTCTTTGCGAAGATCAATTCATTGGCAAATATAAAAATATGTTCATAGTGTAAGTTGGTGAATAAAACAGTATTAGCCTAAAGGTTAAATATCTAAGCAGGATTGTAAACTTACATCGACATTGTTCTTTTCTATACGTAATTGTAAGGTAAATAGCTATTGACCGATAACTTCATCAATCAACGAGATATCGACATAACAGTATACACATACGGCAACATCAGCATGTTCTGCAGAAATTTTATAAACAATCACAGATGGCAATTAAATAGTCCCGATCTCATGCGTTTAGATTATTATGTATTGAGACGCTATTATCAACAAAAAGGATTTCATGATTTGTGTTTCTATGAAAAAAATCTTTATTTTATAAGAATAAATTTATCGTAGCAGCAAAATTTGTACATGTAGAAAGATAGTTCATTCAAGTGTTTGTGTGTTAGGACTATGAACAATGATTTTTTTATGTTAAACAATTTTCTCATGGTTCTGTTAATTTTAGATTTCGTTTGTTTAGGTATTCGTGCGTTCTAATCGATTATTATCTTGCATGAATAGTTGATTTTATTATTTTTATAATTATTTGGCTTATATTTATATCTAGTTGTTTTTCTCGCTTCTATTATAAAAGTTATGCTCGACAGAAGCACAGTATATTAAATCAATAGATGATTTGTGTAGTTAGACTTGTCGTTGTAACATACATGACTTCCTTATATTCATAGTTCACATATACTCTTCTTTTTCTACGACTCTACTGCTGTCGCAAGATTAGTGCAGAAAAGCTGGACTTGACCTTAGAAGCAAAAAAAAGTCAATTTAAAACGCCAATGAAACATACTGCTGAATTTCTCGAAATCACTCAATTGAAAATGACGTTCTATTCAAGTAGGTTATTATTTGAAGCATAGAAATAGAAATATATATTTGACGTTTAACTCTTGATTTGATAGTCTATCAGGTAGCATTGTGTGACTATTCAACAAGATATTGAATGTTATTAAGTTCGTTGTATTTTGCATAAAATTATAAATGATGATATGAAAAGGTGAATAATTATATTTTAAACATGGTTCAATATTCAGGACATCTGCCCGATGACATGTTTCAGTCAATTTTTTGCATCATGAACTCTTCTTTGTACTATCGATTTTTGTATAGTTTCTAGAGAAAAGAATTATTCAACTATGTACGTTTGTCGTTGTAAGTAATTGAACAGTTAGTCTGTAGTTTTTTTTCTGTCTCTCTCTCTCTCTCTGCGTTCGCATCTGATTTAACTCACATGAAATAATGATCACATCAGTGAATGGGAGACATTGTTATTTATTGGTCTTTTTTTCTTTCTTCTATTGAGACAAAACCAGCCTTATTTGTCATAAGTATTACTCCTATTGTGTAATCAATTGCATACAGTTAATGATAGATGTGCGCCATGAAGATGATTTTTGTGTTTTCGGATATTAAATACACAAATAGATTTGTCGGAATATTTATATGACATTTCGATAAAATCATTATTTTTTTCGACTCTCGTTATTATTCTCAACTTTTATACAGACTCGATAATTGTTCATCGCCAATGAATAATAAACAATCATCATCACCATGATTAGTTCGTTTTATTCCTTATACATCTATCTGTACGATACACTGCACTCCTTCGTTTTGTCTAGACTTACTTGTAGAACAGACATTTGCAACAAGAGAACATGAATATTAAAAAGAGCATATTGCCGGACGGTCGATCTCTCATCAAGATTATTATGAATTTTATTATCATAATAATCAAGACATGCATACTATCGATCAAGTTTTAACTATATTAAATTTTTTTGTTGCCATGTTCCATTCGATGCTTGACCGCGAACGCTTGACACATTAAGAGAGCAAACGAGTCGCTGTATTTAGTCTCCCCCTTCTCTCTCTCTCTCTCTTTCTATCTGGATATATAAATCGGATACTTGTCGGTCAATAGTCAATAATTACAAATCCCCTCTGGTGAGTATTACCACAAATTGACACGTTCTAACATAGTGATTATGACTATGATGATTTTTTTGCTTCTTTTGATCTATTATGAAAAATGAATTCGTTCACAGATAGAGAGGTGTGAGAAGAATGACAAACACTTACGTTCTTGCGCTTATATTAACAATATCCGAACGGAAATAGTTCATAGAAGACCAAGCCTCTCTATCAACACTAGAATGTTCCAAACGTCGTGAATCAAAGACGGGGTACATGAGACATAGCGTTCTATAGAGCAAAAATTAAGAAATGGTTATACTTACAAGTCGATTGTAAACTAAGTTTATATGCAGATAAATTGATTGGTCTTTTTTTCTCCTTATTTTGCTGAGTTGTATAATAAGATCAATATTAAGAGATTTGATATGAAAAGGAGAAAAAAAATTTCTTTTTTATCATATTAAACGACATATAATGAAATCTTTTTCATAACAAATTTCATATAAAAGTAAAGACGTGTCGATGTTTCTAGTCGTATTATGTTCTATCTCTTTATGCATGACTGAATTGTTTCATCAACATTTTTCTCTTCTTCGTCGTCTTCTTCTTATCAGTTCATACCAATCTTTATTTATGTGTAGATGAAAGACGGCAATGTTAAGTTTATCCTGAACACATTTTAGGATTAAAGTAAGAACAGATTAAACTAAATGTTGTCATTAAGACATTGATTAAATCCTTCTTTGTTAGTATGACAAAAGAAGAAGAAGAAGAAGAAGAGAAAAACTGCGATTCTAATTAGTAAAAAGCTATTAGAGAAAAGACGAGCTAAATGATTATATGATGCAATTTTTTCTTCTTCTTCTTGCCAGGCTCGTCTATAGACACAGCTGTCTATCTGTCTTTGGTTGACATTTTCTCTTTGGCGCTCTTATTCTATCATGCATGCATGTTCAGTTTTTTCTCCTTTCTCAACTTGCACAAATGAATGATGCAACGTTATCCGGTTCTCGTTTTTTTTTAATAAACGATGTTAAGCGAACAAGTGCCAGTGATGAACAGCTTCTTCTTGTTTCTTTCGCATGAGCCAACATAATAATTAACCTCAGTAAAAAAAAAGCAAAACTAGCACATATCATCGTGTTGACTTGATGTGCATCGAAGTGGTTAGATCGACAGTATGGAAAACGAATCATCTGGTATAAATGTAATGAACTTGAGATTTGTATGCTAGTGAGTGTCAAAGAAATGAAATTACGATCATTCAATAGACGAAACGAGTAGATAAAATGCGAACGAATGCATTGAACAAAATACTAATCGTCAGTGCTTTCCTTTCTTTTTTCTGGTTTGCTCAGTAACTATACTAATGATCTTTGGTTTTTTGAAGATTAGATCCTAACGAGGAAGATGTGTTTTTCTTGATTCTTTCTATATCTTCTTCTTTTTTTTTCAGATAGATACTGTGTGAACGACATTTCTACATAGCAATACTCTTTTTATTTTTCCTGTTTTCATCGTTGACAACAACAGCGACTGGTATTAGTATTAATAATGGATTTCATTTGCTTCATGTGGTCGAACAATCGTGACATTATAAAGAGATAACAGTTTCTTGTTTTTCGTTGTAATTGAAAAAAAGTTATAATGGCAAATGATTATTATCAGTATCCAAAATTATGTTGTTCTCTGTGTCTATCGACAGTATTCATTTTTCTTATACAAACTCCAATCGTAGTCATGGCTCAACCAAATCAAGTACGTTGCTACTGGCTTTTTCTTTTCTCTTCCGTAGGGCATTTGAACTATGATCATGTCCGTTTGACCACCTGAAAAGCATTCAGTATCTTCAGTTTAGACTTTTTTCCTTATAATCTTGATAGCTTATTTTCTCTAAAAAATTGATTGATTCTTCGTTTGTGAAAAAGAAAGTATAGCAATAAATCTATTTAATTCTCTCGGGGAGATCAAGCAAGACGCAAAATAAACTCGGCTATGTTCAAACAAATGATGATAATTATGGCACATCTCGAGAGATGACAACATTTTTTCTTTCTCTTTTTCTTTCTTAGTATATATCAACTGTAGCAACAAAAACCACTACTACTACCACAGTATTCACAGTTCTACATGATAATAATGATAATATCGATGATCATGGAATTGACAATAGTATGAATCAAAAAAGAAAATGTCTTGATTTTTATTAATTTTTTTTTCCTTCAAAACTTAGATGTAGAAAATATCTATGACGATGAAGAAGAAGAAGACGACGATGAAGATTTTAGTACTGATTCAACTTCAAAAACTGTTTCACAAGTAAAATTTAATAATAGCATAACATCACATTTAAATGAAGATGCAAACGCCAATGAATATGACGATGAAGCGAGTTCCTATCAAGACGACGAAGATGACATAAACAATTTCCTACATACTGAGACAATGCCTGTTAGTCGGCCAGCCTCGAAATATCCGATAATCGATTCTAATAATAAAAACTATTTCGATTCTTCGCCAACCACTTCAATCACATTTACTTCATCGAGGTTTTTTCGTGTTCTATTTTCTAAGCCGACTATTCTTGTTGGTAAGTAAAAATATATTTCTTAAGAAAAACAAATTCACTTTGTTTTCAAAATTTAGGTATCATCGGCGGCATCTGTATTGGTATGCTATCAGCTATTGTCCTTGTGATGTTTATTATCTATCGAATGCGTAAAAAAGATGAAGGTTCATATGCATTAGAAGAAGCGCCAAGAAAATCACCGTCGCATGCATATTCAAGAGTATCATCAAAAGAATTTTATGCTTGAAAATCTGATCGCTGTTTGATATTATTCTGAACATACTATCTTTTTAAATCCATTCCCGCAAAATATTATTTTTATTTCTTTTTCTTTTTCTTTTTTGTTTGGTTTCTCTTTGTCGTGTACGTTAGAAATCAGATTTGTTTTATAATAGAAAATCCATTGATTCATTTTGAAATATTTTTTCTCAGGAATTTTATTTTTTTAGTTGAAACTATGCTCTACTAAATTGTACATAGATTCTTTTGAAAAAGTTCTTTTTCCAAAAGAATGTGATTTCTGCGGAAATCGAACTTTGTTGAATGGATTCTGAAAAGGGAAACAAAACGCCATAAATACTTTTAATTATCACACTGAATACACAAATGAAACTCAAATAAGGATTCTACATTATAAAAAAAATATACAAGGAAAAACTTCTGAAGAAATTGATGAATAAGTCCGTTTTGTTTTTGTTCTTTAATGATGCAGGAAGATTTTTAAAAAGTCTTTTCGTCTTAATATGTTTAGAATTTCTACATTACGTTAATCTCTATGTTAATGTTTTACAGGGTGACTGATTACAATGATCACGGTTTAATCTAGAATGGTCTTAAGATAGGAGAGTTATCTGTCAAGCAGAAGGAGAATTTTTCTGTGAGATTTAGCGTGGCAAACAAATATTCTAGTTTCGGTACATTGCTTTCATTAAATCGTACTTAGATGGCTTTTTAATGAAATTTTTAGTCTCTGTAGCTTTCTTTTTGATGTTGCGTGACTGACAATTAAACAGACTGCGTAAATAACAGTTCGACAGAGTTTATTGAACAGTCGCAATAAAAAAAAAACTAGGAAAACTAATATTGATCCTACACTTTGTTTTGACAGTAACGACCGGTAGAAATCGATGTTTCACATTTAACTTGCTAAATATCTTTGAATTTCGCCTGAGATTATTAGCGTTAATTAAAGACTGTACTTGACATGCACGCACCGAGATATTAAGGTATTGATGGCACATGTAAAGTGCTCGTTGTTCCAAACTTAACTTGATGTTTGTCCCCACAATGCTACGATGACAGAAGAAAAACTGTGTTGTAAACTAAAAAATGCATTCGTCTCTCTTAATTAAAAACAAACACGAGTTTTCTGATGCACCCCGGTGAAAGAGTAAATTTGGCCTAGATATGCCAAGTCTAATCAAGTTGCGATACAAAACTTTTCATCCTTACAAATAAATTTGCATTGATGATAAGAGCAATACATTGCACAATTGATCAAAAAAACACTTGCGTGTATTAACTAAAATTTCCTTTAGGTCAAATCAAGAAACAAAGAAAAGCGATCTAATAGATTTTATCAAATATGTAATCAATTTATTTATTTGAATAATGAGGACAAATAACAAGTAATTATCTGACTTAATTCGACTGTCGAAGTTGCCAAGGATTTGTGTCATCGAATGTTGTCAATGATTGTGAAGTCGTTGGGTTTGCTAGGCTACGAAAAGGTAATAGTTGAGGACGATCTAGAAAATTTTGATGTTTTTTCAAATTAGTAAACGGACGTTGACTATCGTATGATATTCTTTGATTTATGATTGCTTCCGACTTAGCTAATATATGACCAGCGGTAATATCACAACTATGTGATTTTCCCAAACGCGATTGATCGATTTGACTTGCAGATATTCGACAGAAACTTGCTGATGGTTTATATTGTCTGCGTTGACATTTTAATATCGATCCAAACGCTCTAAACAATGATTTTAAACAGAAAATGAAAATCTTTAATTTCTGTCGACTTACTTTCGAAATTCTCGACTAGAAAATGCATAAATAAATGGATTAAAACACGAATTACAATAGCCTAGCCAAAAACAAATTGAAAATATAATACCAGGATCATAATTTGTCCATGCTTCTACAGACGAGTATAAAAATGATTAACATAGCAAAATTTCTTTTATCAATAATTTACTTATGGGTAACAGAAGAAAAAAGGGTGACCAACATAGAGTAAACATTCCAACAACAATACCTAATGTTTTAGCTAAGTAAAAAAATATACTTTTCTTTATAATATGATTTGAATCTATCGCATTTTAATTTTACCTGCTTTTCGTTCTCGTTTAAATTTCGATAGTTTATTTAAAACTGTCGGTGTCATCTGTGTTGACGCTCGTTTTCCGTTTGGTACTAGTTGTGTATTCGAACCAATACCATTTGATAGTAAGGTTGTCGATGCTGTTAAATGGTGTGGTATATGAATACGTAATGTTACACATTCTTGTCCATCGGTTTCTTTTACACGAACAGTTTTTTCTCCGCCACTTAAAAATCGATATTGTTTTACAGCTTCAGCATAGACTCGTCCGTATACACATAGAATTATAATTAAAGGAATATAAAATGAAAATGAACACGAAAATAACACATAAGATAAATTATCATTCACTAAACAGATTTGATCAGTTGATTTAACTTGTTTATTCCAGCCGAGAAACGGAACAACAGATACAACAATAGCAACTAACCATGCTACTATGATCGTCAATAGTGTACGACGGTGTGTAATGATTATTGGATAACGTAATGGGCGCGTTACACCAACATAACGTTCAATAGATATAAACATTAAGCCATAGATACTTGCTGTACAATAGAGAACATCAATAGCAAGCCATATGTGACAAAATGTTCGACCGAATACCCATTTACCATCGAGAATTTCGAGACTAGCAGAAAATGGTAAAACAGTAATACCTAAACGCAAATTTAAAAAAATTTTACTATCCTTAAAACAAAATCTTCGGTGATGAGATCACATCATCTACCCATGTTGAATCCTTGTAGTATGATATTAAATTATGTCCTCACGCAATCCATCATACGAGCAATCTTTCGCCTAGCGGTATAAACTATCACAATACTATTTACAAGCTATGTACGGAAATAACTGTCGTATGACAAATCAAATGTAAGTTCAAATTATGTTGACTTTTAAGACAATGCTCATAGTTCAACAATTAATGACGTCAATATTCAATATAATATTCAAACAATATTGCTTTATTGACAATAGCGTTGTATTCCAATTAATATTTGTCATATTATTTTTAATGTAACAAGGGAATAAAAAGAAGAATACAATAGTCTAATTCAGATGACATAGACAAACGGCCTTAACATTTTTACAGCAAGGACAGGATAAATAGCTTCTTTTTAATTCTCAACTAAACAAACTACCAAAGAGAAATTCATATTGATTACCTAGTAATAAATCAGCACACGCTAAATTACCCATTAGTAAATGAGTTGGCGAACGAAGGGCAAAATCAACACATAATGCAATTAAAACAAGAATATTTCCAAGTATAGTCAATGCAATAATAATTGATAAACAAAACGCAACTAAAATCGTCCCCATGAATGGTCGCGATGATGCATTGATATTAACATTTTGTAGGATTGATAATGTTAGATTATCATTTGAATTGTTTAGTGTTGTCAATGAAACACTAGAAGGTAATTGAAATAGAACGTGCATATGAAATATACATATGAGTATTAAAAGAAAAAAGAGAGCAATAATTTTGTTGTATTGTCAAAGATAATAGACTCAATAACATATATATATATATATATATATATAAAGATAATAAGGTTAACGTCGGAAAAACATAGAAATCTAAATAAACAGAAAAATATGTGTAAAAAAACAAAATCCGTCAAGAAGAAAAAGGTTTTGTTGCTTCTTCTCTTTTCTTCTTTTCATATAGTCACATTATTATATATATATAAATATATAAAATCAACGAGTCGACTAATCGGTTAATATAAGATACGAAGTTAAAATGATTTCCGTTTGCTTGCTTTTATATTCTCACAAGATTTATGCGAGGAAATGACTTATGTATAAGGTGACAAAGAAACGTCTTCAAATGTTTGCATACAGAACAAATTGCATGGAACTGTGTTAAGACGAACACAACACAAGAAGAAACTAGAAGCGTTGAATATGACAGGCTTGATGAGATATATGAGCTTAAAAATGTCGCGAATAGAAAGGATGACGAAGTTAAAATACTATTTTGTTTTCTCTCCCCTTCCGCTCGTTTTGTTCTTTCATTTATCTGAAGTGTTCTTATTTTTTTGCTCAAAGTGAAGTAACACTTTGAAGAAAGTGTGACATTACTATATAACAAGAATATTGGTGTTGCTCATTTTTATTCTTCTTCTTTTTGTAACAGTAATCTATTTCAAGTAAAAATAAAAGAACCAGAAATAGCTACTAGATGTGATAAAATAGTTGATTAATTTTAATATAAAATTTTCTTAAAACTATAAAAGAAGAATTATAAATAAAAAGGATTTTGTTATATTTTTATAAATAATATGGGATCAAATTTTTTGATAGAGAAAAAAAAGCTAAATATTCTCTAGTTCTTTTTCTAAGATAATTCTGTTATTGTTACGATGAGTAATTGCATTTTTGTTCCTACGTTTAGAACTGGCTAAGCCTCTTTCTTCGACCAATGACTTTCAAGATTCTTCATAATCTTTGTTTCGTCTTCAGCTTTTTTGCTTGTATCATAAAAACAAACAAAAGATATTTTCTCGCCTATCCTCTCTATTAGTATTCTATAAGATCAATGTGACAAAAGTGTCTATTAAGGAATTTGCATTCCTTTACATGTATTGTGTGGTTTTCAAGCATCTACTAGCTGGGCACATTAAGACTTAGATAAAATTACTAAACAAGTTTCTTTTACTTGAAGGAACTTTGTTTTTTCGATCTATAACAGATTAGAACATTATTTAATTAACTCTGTTGAAACAATAAAAATGACAAGTTTCTTATACGCAATGAAACAAAATGATATAAATATATATTAGCAAACGAATCGATGCGTCTTTTGTTTTCTAAGTATTTATTTCGGTGTGCTGGAAAAATGTCGAAAGTGAAAAATAAAAAAACAATGATGCCTCAAGTATATGGCGATTGTAACCACATATACGTCATTGTTTTTTCTTATAATTTTACTAGTGTAGAATATTAGTCAGTACTGATAGGGATGACTAACTGTTGATACAAGTAAAATAAAGTAACAACAACTAATAAAGATTGGATATGCACTATTAATTATTGTGCAGTTAAAGTGCATACTGATTAAAATAATCGATTGATGAAAACTGTTTGCAATCATAGTCATCTTCCGGGAAAAGAAAAACTTGAGGTTCGCGAGGCTCGTGAAAAAATGACACATTTAAAAATATATTTTCTCACCCTTAACATTTCAGTTTAATTTCATACAGAAAACATGCATTACATTATTTACAATTCTCTAAGATATTAACTGACAATGTTTCATGTCAATTTAATTTTTTTCAACATTGTTCCTTTCGACATTTTTTTCTTACAACATTTTTCCTTTCGATATTTTTTTTCTTTCGACAGTTTTCCTTTCGACATTATGACAGCCAACCTTTATTTCTTCCTAAGAATAATAATTGTGATGACTGCAACAGGAGAAAAAAGTTGACATATAAATATATGTTCATCTACATTTTCTTTTTGATTGCATTGACAGCCGTTCGTTCGCAGTCGATCATCATCATCATCATCATCACCGACAGTTTCTTTTCTATAGTTCTTATCTGAAGTGAAAGAATGCTTGAAGAAAAACGCCATTTGCTTCTAGCTAACTATGTACGCAGTGAAAATAAAGCTGAAAAGGAAGATGAAAAAATACTTGAGAAATGAATAAATACTTAATAATTGTGGACTGATTAAGATATGTCGATCGGCAATGACAGGAAACATGACGAAGCGATAACTTTTATCGGTTATTCAGCGAAATTCAGATGAAACATATACGGAGAAATAGAATTTCTGTATAAAAATATTTTCCTCCTACGTAACGTTCTGAGATAATAAAGAGTATTTTGATCGTTAACAAACAGTAGAAAGCAACAGAAAATAATATTGCCTAAAGATAATTCACACTGAACGTTATTGTCGAATAAAAAAATTTACGTGTCCTGCTTCACACCTTCAAAAATAACACAATATATGCAGTGAAAAATTTTTCTATCGAGAAACTCATACAGATTTTATAATAGTAGAGACATACCATATAGTTCTTAACGTTTTTAATATCTTTAGAAATCGCTTCAACAGCTACTTAATGCAGCAATGCCAAAAATGTTTCATCAGATATATCTTTTGTCTTACGCTGCTTTCCTTTTTGAGAGTACTTGAATATAGTATAAGTGAGAAACCCCTCATTTTAGAAAATTATTGCAGTAAACATCTCACATGACAAAACAAAAATATCATCTTCATATCAATCAACAGCTGGAAATCTTCGTTCTATTTACTGTTAGCTGAACATATGGATCTTTGCATTTTCTTTTTTTATCAAACCTATAAAAAGATTTAGATTTAAGTAGTATTCGTTTCAAGTCGATGTGTCATAACCCTTCTGAGTTTGATAGAGGTAAGAGGTGATTAGAGCTATTTTATTTTGGAAATATCCACTTTCTATACTGCATTCCACCTATACATCGGTACGTTCGATATTTTTACCATGAGCTATGCTCATTAACGCCTAACGCGATGCTACGGTTCAAGTTATAATTTGAAAATACATTTTTCCGAGTGTATTCCTGAGGATATCTTGACATATTTACTAGCGAATAATATACCAATGCGATTATAACTTCAGCATTTATGACGCCCTGCCGAAGCATTCATACCAATGATTACAATTCACCTGATGCGAATAACTTACTAAATATATTTTAAAATTAAAATAGACATTGAAATAGAGCAGGAGGCATTCATGAGAGCTTATGTCATTAAAAAAACATCGTACTTTCTAGATAAGACGTCAGCGTAAGAAAAAAAAGTTTAAAAAATTATTTTCTTTTAAACTAACACGTACTTTACGACTTGGTTGTTTTTCATAATTTTAATTTCATGAGGAATACGATGCTTCCTTTTGTTTTTCACCTACGCATTGAAACGTGTAAATGCCTTGTTGTAATCAAATTATATTCGGATGCTAAGATGACATTCATTTATGATTCTCGAAGAAATTTTGAATTAATGTAATTTGTTATTCAATTGTGCTTAATAATATAAGTAGCGAGAGAGCAATCTAATATTCTTTGAGAAATAAGTAAATAATAATTTACTCTATTTGTATTATTTTATAGAAGCCACCACTGATAACAAAACAAAATATCCATTGGAATTATTTAGAAAAAAATGGAAAATCCAATATTCAAAGAACTTACGAAAATATGCGTATTCCTGCTTGTTTCTACGATTTTTTAAATTATTTCTATCATAGTGACTGATTGCGTAAATTGCAATGCTTATATCTATAGAGTACCTGAAGAATATAAATAATATAAGATTATATAGATAAAAACAGGAACTAGAACGAAAAAGAATACAACAGATGATGAGTATAATAAATTAAAATTTGGAGAAGAAACGGAATGATAGTAGTAACATCATTACTAACATTAATACTGATGCATGGGTAAATTTTGACATGGTCGTTGATAAAAACGACGACAAGATTATAGTATGACACAAATCGAAGAAACTCAGTAGTAAAAACACTTCCGATTAAATCAGGCGCAGATGACACGACTCTTGTTTTTAAAAAGCTTTTCAGCACAGCCCCGTTGGGGCTAAAATGTGGAACTCGCATATTTCGGACAGTTAGATACTGATCAAATAGAAGTTTTAGTTTTTCAGTGTAGTGAGATCATATTCTGTTCAAAAATAAGATAATAAAACCTTTTTAACATTTGAAGTTTATTGGATTTATCAATAGGAAATATTACTAGAGAGAACGTATGACAACTTTTTGTTTAGAATATGTTAGTATGCTCAAGTGTTGAGTGGTTTCATTGAGAAATATTGTGAATGATAATAGTTTAAACAGTATTTAGGATATAGCTATCAATATTGTTGAAAAATTTATATTTTTTCGTATTACCAGGTGAGAAATTCATACATTTTTTTCATAACCGAAAATTTGATAAAAGCTTCCCAGTGGATGGAAAAGTTGCGAATTGTAAATACACTAAAGTGGTTTCAAGCTCTAGATTAAGGTATTTGTGTGAGAAAAAAAAGATTAAAATCTTCTTCTGTTTATTGTAGGTGATAGAAGGAACGAGTGTAATAGTAGCATGAACTAGTTGCTAGCTTCTGTAGCGATAGCATACACTCGTTGCTAACGTCTGTAATAATAAAAATATGCGCTACTATCGTAACTATGGACTATAGTAATAAAAACGACAGATTTTGATGATTAATTAGGGATTAAATCCTAATTATAACGATTTCTAATTAGTGAAACTAGATTTTTATCAGTGATGTGAATAGTGGTGAACATAGGGAANACAGGGGAGCCGCAAAAACCTAACAATTAAACTTACACTCACTATTTTCTTCGAAAATATATGTGAGTTCCACAAAATAAAATTGATCATTATCAGAAATTTATCTGTAAACACAATTCGACTTGTTCGCTATTAATCGATTATCAACTTTGTCTATCAATGTTAACAAGTGACAAGAACAATAACTTTTATGTATTTGATTCTACTTACCTAAATGTCTAACGAACTTCTGCACGTTCCTCTCCCTCTCCTCTTGACAGACATTATGAAATTGCATATAGATGAATTCATGCCAGAGGAACATATGTTTATATATAGTCAAATTTATTATTGCATGAAAAATATCTTGAAGCAAAATATATGAATATCATAGAAGCTATGAAAACTCATGCGTCGAAGTGATTTTATAAATTATTATTAGAATTATTTGTTCATTTTTTATTAAAAGAAAACTTTTCATGAACATGATCATCATTACTTGCTATATTATGCGCTTGAAATATTTTCGAGCGATTAGAGATTGCATTTATTACGACCCAGTAAAACAATATTTGTTTAATTCAAACTAAAAACTGTATTTAATATATTTGAAAAGAAGTAGCGAGGGTAATACTCGAGGTGGAGGTAACTTTCTCTTTGCGTCCACTGATAATCAACGTAATACTGTATATTTCGTCGTTCTTTAATTAATATCATAATGATAAAATTCGATAAGAACTATACAATAGTTGTCATTATACGTGATGATAACGTTAGATCATATTGTCTGCACTTTCGTTTTCTCTAAATATCTGTCGGGCAAAGTTGCGAGTAAGACTAAATAAAACAATGTTATTCGAAAATTTGAAANTTAGAAATATTTGATTAAGTTAAAGTATTCCGCTTTTTTCTTAACAAATTTCAATCAGTTTTTCGTTTGCGTAAGTTGACTGCAGTATAATCTTGAATGCAATCACATAATATCCTATGCTCCCTCGGATATGAGTCTGGATACTAGTTCGTTAGATGGTATTTAAAGGTTGAAAATGCCTGCACGCTTTTTTATACATTTTTTTAGAGAATTTTATTTATGACAGTGCTTATCATTTGATGTTACGTGTGAAAATGAATAGTTTAGGTTATCTAAAGTTGATAAAAAAAACTAACAAATTATTTTCTGGATTAGATCTGAAAAATGTAATTGAATAATATATGATCGCGATTTATAAAATGATAATTAATGTCCTCATGTTGTTTCATTATCCCGAATATTAGATATCGAGGTATCTGGCTGTTGTTTAAATCGTCTCGAACGTATTTTTACTTTAAGCAAAAATTCTAAAATTGTAATAACCATTGCTATGCCAAAACTCATAATTAGAATATAAAACATGCTTGCAACATTAACTACATTAATTGTTGCTGTTCGTTGTGAATATTTTGTACATTCACTTCTTTCGTAATACCATTTTTGTTTTAAACTCTCAAGAAATCCACTTTCTTTTAATTCTGAAACAGCTGTACTTATTGCTGCACGTAAATCTGAGCCCAATGGTGTAGCTATTCCATAACTTTTTGTATTAAGGTTTTCACCAATACGCATTGTATCACATGGTAAACGTGCATTGGCATATTCATTGAATGTTGATTCAGTTAGAAAAGCATATTTACCATTTGATAGTCGAACTTTCTCAATACCTTCATGATTTGATGCAACAAAGACATCATCTTTATGTTGTTCCATAAAATTCCACATCTTTTTAAATGTTGTCGATGTTGATTTATTAAAAAAAGCCATGGTTGAACTATTTCTTATTGTTCCATAACGAATTTCTGTTTGTTTAGCAAGATCGTCAATTGTTTGAATTGCTGTTACTGTTGATTTAAATCGTGAAAAAGCTACGAAATTAATTGTACATAGTAATACAATTATCACATTAAAACAGCACCAAGCCGTTTTTGTCATTCGACCTAAAAAGAAATGTCATTTATGACGAATAAAAATAAATAAAATAGTAATTGAAAATATTTAACAAACCCGACACTGATATTGGTAGAAGATGAACATTTTTATGCATAAAAACTGATAATGATAAAATGAATGCATCTTGTATAGAAAGCTTATTTCTTCCAACACCAACTAGTTTACTGTCAAAACGACACAAATAAGATGAAGATCGACTGATTAAAAATGAGAATATACGAAAAACTAAATAAGAAACAATAGCAAAAATTCCGATTTCTATTGAACGTGGTGGAATAAATGAAAAAGCTCCAGATTTTTGTTTCACAGGTTTACGTATCATTATCGATATACCAAAATCCATAAATGGTTTTGAAAAATCGACTATTTTTTCTCGTGCTCCACTTATAGTTAATGATGCTATAGATAAATCAGCATCGCGATTAACTAATGTGCCAACAATTCCATTCCAAACACCTTTTTTTATTTCACTTCCGTATTTCGTTTCAATAAGAAATTTATACGGTAATTTTAATTTATCATGGCATATGACATGTGCTAAATCAGCACAATAACCTTCAACTAATGATGGGTCAATGATTGTACCACGTGGAATACTTGTTTCATTTACTGTATTAGAGCCATTCTTTCTTTTTAACATCATAAATGGTTCCTCGAATATAGTTACAACTAAACGTGTTCGATTATCGAGAGCCATTAGAAAGTCATATGGTGACTTATCAACAATCTAATTAAAGAAAAAACATTATATTTTAGTTTTTATTCGCTGTCAGCGGTAATCATCTTAAACGTTCGAAATTTCAGTTATTAAAGTACTATTTATACAAATATAAATCAAACAAAACTATGTTGAGTTTTAGATATCTTAACCTTTCATAGATCATTCCTTCTTTCACTATTTATTATCTTAATTGAGGAAGAAAAATTTTGAATCATAATATTTTGGATTTGAATAATACCTCAAGTGTAGTTGGTGCTCGAAAAAATCCAATATTTTTTGGCCTATCATTTCTTGTAGCACGATAAATATCAAACATATAATTTTTTCGTTGACCTGTTTTACGTGAAAACTGCACATTTCCAGTTAAACCTTGAAAATTTATATTCAATAAAGTTTTGAAATGAAACTTTCCAAATGACCAAGATTTTGTACCATTCCCTCGACAATCAATATTCGTTGTTAAATATCTTTGTTGATGTGTTTCATTTATTGAATTCAACGTAAGATTTATTGTACGTAATAATGTTTCCCATGCGTCGGCAATTACTAATGATTCAATAAATGGAACATTTCGTAGATGAACATCTTTTATTGAATTTATATAATTTTGATACAACAATAGTAATGCTTGATTATTATTATTATTAAGACTCTCATAGGATGGCAAAGAAAAAAATGTTCCATGTAGACCACCATTTGGAAAAAAATTCGTGTAAACGCTTTTAGCGTCTAATGTAAGTAATATGTAATGATAATTTGCTGTTGTCATACCATGATATTTAATTTTATCCATGACTATTCTATATGTATCAACTTCGTGAAAATCTAACACAATATAACGACGATGCACTTGTTGACTGGATGATGAACTTGTCGTTATTTCAATGGCTTCCAATAAATCATTTGAATTATATGGATTCCCTAGATAAAAACATATTATATTTAAATTTTGTATTCTATTTTTTGTTTGCATTTTTATTAATTGTTTGAGACGATTACCACCATTTCTATCATCATATGAATAGACAAGTTGATTTATTTGATAATGTTGAATCAATGAAATTAATGCTGGTAAAATATCTGGCATTAATGAAATAGAATAATTCGTATTTATGTAATAATGATTATCTAAACCAATAAACGGAACTCGATAAGTTGAACAAAAACTGGACAACCATTGATAATCGGTACGACTAATTTGACCAATTATTGATATAATCCCATTAGATAATTGATTACATAATAATGACCGAGTATCCTTAGTGGAATTTTTAGAATTAACTATCTCAACATGTTCAACAATATCGTATTCAAGATTTTTTTGAAGTTTATTTAAAATATATTCACGAGCTAATGAACTGATACGATTATAAACTTCTTGATCATGTTCATTAAATACGACACCTGCATAAAAACAATAATTTCTTTGAATGATTAGTCATAAAAAAAAAAACGTTATTCTTGAGATGTGGGTGTGAGTGTTTATTATTTACCTATACCTACACCCTCTTTAATTTTTACTGAGTCAAATGGATACTTAGTTTTTTTTGCTAATCTCATTATAATAACGATGCTATTTTTATTCAATATTGATAGAAGAAAAAACTAATCTTACCAACAGGTATCTTTGAAGCATTTTCTACGATTTGTATAAATACAAAACCAATAATTAACAAATAAATGGCGAAATTCTTCTTCATATTTGCTGGATATATGCTTCGTTTATAAATTTGTTGCTTTCGATTAATAATCGTTGGATGAGAATATTTGTCTTCAATATCGACACGGCATTATAAGGAAAGGGAATCTTAGTCTTCGTTCTCTTTTGTGTATTAACACATCAGCGCCAGCAATGATAACGCGAGGAGAGAAATATCTTTGTGACTAGTGAATGTAAAATTGTTCCTTTTATGTTTAATGCACTACTGCTCGAATCCTTTTTTAATGCGATGCGAAGCAGAAGCATTTCTGTAGTCCGTCGCGAGTTTTTTTTTTTTTTTTTTTTTTTTTTTAATGCGATGCGAAGCATAGCATTTATGTAGTCCTTCGAGGATTTTTTTTTTCTTTTACTTTCTCGACGTACGCATCTTTATTGTCATTTTGTGTCGCGATGATCTCGAGAACCGAAAATCGTAGAAAACTCGTTGAAACGTGAGATTGAAGTATCAAGATCGAACTAAGAACATCTGTTTTCGAATCTTCAATCCGCAGTTTCGTTCGTTCATAAATGTGCTTCCAAAATGACGAAAATGAAAGAAATTAGTTGCAAGATAATTAAAGTGACGTCATGAACATCTGTTAGCCACTATAGTCTATTCATTTCCAGCTGATCTATGATAATGAATCATGGAGATAATTAATCGATCAATCGAAATCGATTCTTAAGAATGTATCGCTAAGTAAGAATGGAGTTTTCTCAGTGATGAATTTCATCATGTCGACATAAAAAGTATTCAAGATTTCTCTGAATTGTAGATTTTTCGTGGATCCAGATTCCTGCTTCGCATCGCATTTCGTATTCGAGTGAAACTTGAATACCATCTAGTTTTCTTTTCTTTTCTTTTTATTAAAATTATTCTGTTTTAATCAAGAAACTAAAAATAATATATATTTCAAACATTCGTGAATATAACAAAATGGAATTTAAAAAATTGAAATGGCATTTTTGAAATAGCGAAAACTATATCAGAGTACATTTTAAGAATCATTATCAATTGTAATAAATAACCTATTTTAAATCGATAATGAATTTTCTTTTTGGGATTAGAAATATATTGATTGATTTTGTTTTTTCAAAATTGATTATAACAAAATAAAATCAAGTCAAAACTGGATCAATCAAAAACTGATTATAGAATAAAGATTTAGAAAAATTTAATAAAATAAAAAGAAATGAGAAAACATCCGTAAACACATTATAATTAGATAATTAGGTTTTGCGCCATTATTTGTCTTGATTTGATGGAATTGACATGTTCTTTTTAAACTACAAAATGGTACAATACAAGGAGCAACAATACCGAATAAGAAAAAGACTTAACTCGTCAGTAAAATGTCTTCTAGTTTATCAAAATATTCAATGATTCAATAGTCTAAAATATATTCTTTCCATTTGAATTGAATAAAATCCTATGATTAAACAATATTTTATTTCTATTGATATTAATTTTCGGCTTGCTTTGAATTTGTTAATTATTTCGTTTGAATAAAATAAATCTAGAGTTAATAAAGAAAAAAAAACAACCATTACTCCATCTTATTCTTAAATATGAAACAATGAATTTTATTTTTATTGACAAATAAAAAGTGTAATGATGATATAAAGAATTCTTTATGATAATCAATGAATTCAAAAGAATATAATTAGGAATGATTATCTAGAGATCTTCTCATATTGATAATAGAAATAAAAAGCAAAAAAATAGCGCAAAGGCTTATAATATTAAACATTGGTCTTTGCGTTTCCATTAAGGACAATAACGTGTCATTTCAGAAATGGTACATAAACTTTGACAACAAGCTTCTGTCAGCAATTTTTGTTTGACAAATCGAGAAAATCGTTGTTTACTTGCATTTATTTTATGCTTTTCTAGAGCTTGACAAACAATATTAATTATAAACAAAACATGAGTTCCACATGCATGATACGCTCGATGAAGCTCACAATCTTCCACTTTATAGAACTTCCCGTGAACATCAATATTGTCACCCTCACTTAATTTTTGTCCATTGTGTTGTACACTACAATTTGGTTTTGAAGATGGAACATCAAATTTGCTCCAGGCACTTTGAGTTAATAATGTTAATACAATAAAAATAATTGTATTGATAAACATTATACTAATTAATCAATTCTTTGAGATCAACTAAATGAAAGAAACAAAAAAATTAATTTATACGTTACTATTTGAAAAATTATGATCAGATAATAAGAGAATAAGGAATTAAAATGTAACGAGGAACTATCTAACATTTATGCCTGTTTAGAAAAAAACTACGTTGCAATTAGCTAAACGAGGACTTACTCATTTTTCTGAAACAACTGAATAAATATTTATCGTTCTTTTTCTTTTATCTCTAAAATATTTTGTATTTTTCTTTTATTAAAAATGTTTTTCATCTTTTTAGAATATCTGATTCATTTTTATTTGAAAACTTAAATAAAATAATACAACTTTTTAGTACACCAATAAATCTACTAGACTCCAATGAACAAGTTATTTTTCTTGTTTTATAAATAAAGCATCATTCATTGGAAGAAAAATTGTAAAACTTCATAAAATGTCTTAACTCAATGAATCGACAAAACAAAACAAAAGCATTTTATTATACGTTTTGAGAATTCTACTAAGAAAATAAAGTCTCTCATGTATTTGTTTTGTATATACACTTTGAAATAAAAATTTCTTCTAACGGAGTCGATTTAAAACAAAAGTTTTTTTAGAAAATTCAATTTAAGATTCTTCGTATATTTATATCTATCCAAAAAAGATTAGTCAGGGTTGATGCGCGCTCAATAAAATGCATCTGCCATAAGAATCTAAGATTATTTTATCGAGTAATTCTCTATAAGTCTCAAGAAGACTAACGCGTCATTGCGTTTTATTTTTACTGTTTGTACTTTTTTTTGTCATCACAAGATTAATTAAAATACGTTTGGCTACGTAGTAAAATCTGTTTTAGGTTGAATATAATTAATTTCAATTTAAACGAATTATTCATTGTAATGTTTCTCTTTATATAGAATGAATAAATATGTTAATTATCAATTATATAAATATAAAAAGTCTCTAGAAAAAAAAACACCATTCAATTAGATAAAATTATTTTTATATTGATTACAAATCTAATGTTTTGATCAGAAAACAGTCTTTGTTAATGTTAATTACATAAGTGATGAGTTTTATAGAATAAAAAAAAGAAAATGTTCGAACTTTGCTTGACTTCATTTTGAAATGTTGTATTTAATTATATAAAAATCATTGACTTTTGAAGAGAAAAAACGTTTGTTTTTTATGCTTGAATTTTTTTCTATGATTTATTGTTATGTATACCTAATTACTTATTTTAATTTAGACAGATGTTAACGTTAAAAATTAAGTCCGATGTGACATATGACTTTTGTTGAAGGCGTTATTGTAGTGTTATTCTTCTAAATAAAGTAAATTATATTCGGTCAGCTTTATAAAATAAAAACATTTACTTTGATAAGAGAACTACACTTATGACTACAATACATATTTACATTATCGAAAGACGTCACTGTAAATTTCAATTTAAGTATTTTTTTGTTTTTGTCAGTAATCTTTATTTCTATGAATATGTTTGATTACTCAACACATGTTAATAAAATCCTTTTAGTTTTGT
This sequence comes from Rotaria magnacalcarata, assembly GCA_900239745.1. Taxonomy (NCBI): domain Eukaryota; kingdom Metazoa; phylum Rotifera; class Eurotatoria; order Philodinida; family Philodinidae; genus Rotaria; species Rotaria magnacalcarata. Next base: position 63,331 of record OENM01000322.1, on the reverse strand, counting down.
TTTTATCAGATTATTTGTTTTTATTAGAAAAATAAAATTTTGTGAAATGAAACAGAAATGAAATCTAATTTTATGTTGCTTTGCACTTTTCTTTTTTCTAGATTGTTAAAATAATTATTTAGCATTTATTTTTATTGTCATTTTTGGTCACCGGAAATCTTGCTGGAGTTAAGTAATATCGGCTGTTCGACTGAAGTATTTTTCGGAAATTGAACAATAAATTTGATATTTTTCTATAAATTAGAATAGAAAAATACAATTTAATGAAACAAAACAGATTTGATATTTTAATAAAAATTTTGTCACCAAGATAGATCCAGATTTTTCATGTTTACATTTTGAAAAATGAATGAATTCTATAATTTTACTTCTAATGTTCATAGTACAGCCAATCCTATTATTCGATAGTAAATATCAAGTTTCTGGTTATAACAAACTTGCACAGATATATATGCATATCAATAACACAGGAGTCGATACATCTGATAAGTAATTTTCATGTGTCATTTGAATTGTTTTTTTTTCAATATATTCTTGACTAATAATTGTTGATCAATCATTGCAGCAATACCTGTGTAAACTCTTCAGAAGTATTTCAATAAGAAATAAGATCAGTTTTTGATTTTTGATTAATTTTAAATAGGAACAAAAATTCTAATCGAACTAATCCGATTTCAAATTCATCTGTATTAGTTTTAAGTGATTTATATAAATATAGAAGAGAAACTGTTAATTTCTTAGAGTACAATCTTTAGAAAATAAAATGTTGATGAAAATCATGCTAAAAATAATGGTATATTTTGAAGACACTGTATTTTGAAGACTTTAATTTTAATTGAAAAAGATCAAGGTTCATTTTTATTGAGCTCAATATTAATGATTTATTGGGATTGGTGAAAGTTAAGCACGAAAGAAAGGAAACTTAAAAAATAATGGATAGACATAAACCAATTTATGTTAATTAGATTATATATATAACATAACAATATAAATATAATAGTACAAATTCTGTACAATAGTTTAATTATTCACACTAAATGAATATAGAGAACGTAATTAATTGTGCGTTTGGATGCGTGGGTGCTTATCTTATTTTACCTTTTAGTGACATCCACATTCTGCCATGGAATGTAAATAAATTTATTGGGTCAGCCAATACATTGTATCTGTATGAGTTGTGTTTATTCGTGTTTAACTTTCCTGTGCTCATTTTATCGGTGCTTATAATTCCTCGTGCTCACCTTTCCGGTTCCCATTTATCGGATGGTTTCTTATGAGCTTGTTTTTGAATGTTTTTGAAGAAAATCATCGATCTGAAAAGAGGATTTAGCTTATGACAAATATGAATGGAACATTGGCAAAGAAAAACAATCTTAAAAAAAGAAGTTTCCTTTTATCATAACTGCCTCAAGATTTCTCTCATATTCCTCTGTAGAAAAATTTTTTCCCGAAAAAAATAAGGTGCATTGTCAGATAAACTGTTCAAATTTGTATCTTTCTTTTTGAAGTTATTTTCTGAATAAATTCTTTAAACTTTAGTCGAATGTAAAAATATCAAAGATTAAAATGATAAACATTGACAATTGATGACAGCAAATATCTTCAATATTCGTATTATTACTCTTATTCTTAGATCTTTCCATTCATACTCATTTTCGTTGTCGACATTTATCGTTAAGATCGCAGTTGAGAGTACTATCGTTTCTATTTGAAAAACATTGAAGACCACCAAAATGATGAATTGATCAGTGATTCAGTCATTGCCATGACTTAAACTTATATTCTTAATTAGAAAATATTTTGAATAAAATACTATACAATGATCTACAAGCTAACCTTATTCAAGAGTGCAAATAAAATTAGACGATTTCTAGGCGATTATATTATATCTTCATTTTAAATTATTATTTTTTATTATAAGTATCTATTCTCACACTATTTAGGTTTATTTGCATAATTTTGTTACAACCCGAAACTATGTTTTCAGTCGAAAATTTGATACCGAATAATTATCCTACTAGTATTATACTTCAAATAAAGTCGATTAGATTGTTCTATTTATTTACATACATTTGGAAATATTGAAAAACTGATGTATTATGAAAACGTGCCTACATACGGACAAGCTTTAAATTGATTTTCTATCGATTCTGTTTTGTTTTGTTATGAATTTCTTTGAGTAGATTATGCGAAATATTTTATTAACTTGACTTTAATCGTTAAAATAAAATAAAGATAATTTATCTCATGTTAAATTTCTCATATTTATTTGTCTATCTAAAATAGTAGTTCGATTTCATGCATAAGTATATAAATCATTATCGATCTTTGTCAATCACATAAAGATATTGTACAAATAACAGCTAGCTCATTTTTGTTTTTGACGAGTATCTTGCTCAAGCTTATTTTAGACAATTACTATCAGCATTGTCATATGTCTAAGGAGAAGAAATTATTCATTGCGATATACGTAATGTTAATATATTTTCAAAAAAAGGTCCAGCAAAACAGTCAACAATCAGGATGCTGTTAATTTTGTTAATGATTTTTAAATTCATGACAAAAAAACATTACTATTAGTTGCTATGAAAGTTATTGCTAATATACTTAAATCAATTGTTTTCCGTTTATGCCTTTGAATCTATAACAAAGCATGAAAAAACTTGTTAGCACAGCGCCTTCCTAACTAAAATGTAGAATTTACATATCTCTTTAGGCTTCACTATAGAAACTCAACATACACTAAGCGTGAATTCTCTAAAAGACGATCGTTTTTCTCCGATGATGGTCGATTATGAACAAACACTCGTTTTTATTTCTACATTTTGAACAGAATATTTATTTTTTAACGGATGCTCTATACTACATTTTCATTGTAGCTATTCACTCTTTACTTGGATTGTTTTGCTGAAGCTTTTTTGAAAATATATTAACATTATGTAAATCAAAATAAATAATTTCTTCTCCTTAGACATATGATAATGCTGATAGTAATTGTCTAAAATAAGCTTCAACAAGATACCCGTCAAAAACAAAAGTGAACTAGCTGTTATTTGTACAATATCTTAGCAGTAATCGTCTTCTCCCGCTATAATCTTAAAATCTAACGTGTCAAATTGTTTCATGTAATACAAAACAATAAGTTCATGTATTGATTATTAACGACGAGTCTTTCATATTTTTATCAATCAAAGATAAAGACTCGTTGAAAATTTTTGTTCATTTTAATAAATGAAAACAATAAAACTCTTTTAACATAGTGATTCGTTTACTTAGAATATTCTAGTTTTCAATAAATTATAATAAACATTTTTTAAAATAAATTAGACATTAAATGAGAAGATTTACAAGGTTTGCGCTATCAAGAGAAAAGCACGTCCATTGAGTTTTTTCCAAGGGAGAATGTGCAAGTACCAAGTACCAAAATCGCTCTCTGGTGCCGAAAAGGTGCTGAGGTACCGAGGGTACCAAATTTGCACTTTCTCTCTTGTTTTTTTCTTAAAGAAAAACTTAGCAATTATTCATCATTCATCTAACGAATAATTATTTAGGAAAATCTAATATAAGATTTGAAAAAAATACTTCTATACATAATCAGATGTATATAATTAGTCATTGCAAAAATAACCAGTATACGTCATGAAAATTCAGTGAAATTTTTCATTTGTTTTGTTTTTGCGCTCTGATTTCTCTCGAATATTAGTAATAATATTTTCGTAAGAGAATGAGATTTTTATTGGTTGACAAAAAGATATTATGTGAAAGAAATATTATCAATTGGGATTTTCAGCTTTAAAGAGAAATGGTTCTATGAATGCAAATAGATAATGTATAATTTACCAGTTAACTTTATTTTTTTTCTCCACTTAAATAGTAGTGTCACACATCCAGAAAATCGAGAAAGCAGGATATAACGTGCTCTGTCAGCGTTAAGCAACAAAGTATAAAATGAATATTCAATTATTAATTATAGATAAAACTTCCAATATCATTTCATAAAGAGACAAATACATCTTCTAATGAGATAATCAGAAGGTTTTGTTCGAACGTTAAATTCATCAATAGATAATGAATGAACTGTTTTTCGCCTATAGTATTATGCGCACCAGTTTCTGGCTTATGATACGAAAACTGCTCACGGGAATGTTCTTTAGAAAAAGGAAAAGAAATAGTAGATTGTCTTTTCAGATCAAGTATTTTCTATACCCAGGTCAATGATTCCAGAGAATGGATACTGCGGGAACCGGCAGGAAAATGCGGGAAACCCACGCTATCCTGCCTGAAAGCACAGGAAATCGCTGGGAATTCACAGGAAGAATTCCGAAAATTTCCAACCGGAATACTGCTTCCGATTCCCGCGATTTCCCGCATTTTCCTGCCGGTTCCCGCCGTACGAGTTCGACCTCGGTAGAAAATATAGAGTCTAACGAGACAAAATATGAAGATAAAATGATTGTTACCTATCGAAAATTAGGCTCTTAAATGAATTTCGTTAAAAAAATGAATTCATTTGTTAATTGATGCTTGCTTTTGTGTTGAACATTTTTTCTTTTATGATTGTTTAAGAAGTAATTGATAAAACTAAAAGATAAAATGTATATTTATATTTAATTGAGTCATAGAAGACAAACTGGATTTATACATAAATATACAATGGACAATTAATATTGCCACAAAACTTTGTTTAAAAATCAGAGAAAATTTTGTTTTAAACTAATAAGATTATTAAAAAATATATATGTATATGTTAAATTTAATAGGTTAATTTATTAAGTTTAATTCAAGATATCATTTATCTGATTGAATCTCTAAAATAATTTTAATTTTTTAATTTTTTCATAAATACGTATGTAGAACCTACGTATATAGGATTGAATTATTGTTTTATTGATTAATGCATATATTTGTTCGTCAAAAGTAAAAAAGACTATATTGATAAATAAAAAAGAATTTAATTGAAGCGTTTCACTATCAAATCAAGTTGACATGGAATCGTAGAATAAAAGAATGAGATTAACTCATTAATCGATTTCTTATTGAAAAGAAAACGACTGAAATCTAACTTATCGATTATAGTAATTTCAATTCTAAGTATGACTATAAGAAATATTCAAAGATCTTAACATAATAATTAATCTAGAAAAATAGTTCTCAAGGCTAATTAATAAAGACGAAGAATCTTCTTCGGTCTTCTCAGATTGATAAATATATTGAGTTATCTATAAGATAATTTTTCTTTATTTTTTCTAATAGTTATATTAAATTTTTCATACATAACTAGAGGATGAATTAAACTCGTTGAAAATTCTGAAAAACTAACTTCATATTCAATATTAGTATGCCTAATGAACAACAATCTAAAATAATTTTCAGACAAAACAAAACGATTAATCAATTGAAATAATTCGAGACATTTTTACTGGAGTGAGCTAAATTAGTACATATCATATTTCTATAATAAATCTTTTATTCGATTATAATATCCGAAGATAGAATAGAATTGTCAACTAAACACAATTAATAGATTTCAACAATTTTATTTATTTTAACGAAATCATCAATAGTCAGGTTAATAATGTGAGTTGAATACTTAAGCAATATTTATTTACAACTTAAATTTCTTTTTAGGCAGTTTGCGAAAATAATATCGAAAAATCTGTTTTAAAATAAAAAACCATCAATTTTTTTCTCTCATATTATTTATTTTGATTCATAATTATGCATAAAATAATCCAAGTGTTACAATTTACCTTTTTTGACGATTTATAAATGATCATCTATGAAGGCATCAACATTGTCAAATTTATTGTTGATCCTTCCATTTTAAATTATCATTCAAATTGAAGAATCTTAGTTGAATAAAAGAAGATTTACACTTCTCATTACAGTGAAAAATCTGTTGAAATTTTACTGTCACAAAACAGAAAAATAGAAGAATTTTATTAGCTAGTAAAATTCTAAGGCACATCATCATCGTTAAATTAATACTATCTATTATGACAATGGGGAAGGAAATTTTTCAACAAAGAGACTGGTGACATCCTTTTCTATTGAAAATTTTCCTTCCCTTTTTCATTCTTGTTGACTTCTTCGAAAGCATAGCTTAAATCAAAGGCTAGTTTGTTTTTAACAGATTTTTATAAAATGAATTTTAAAATAGATCATTTTTTAATAGAAAAAATGATGATTGAAATATTGTTATTAATGTTATTAATATCTTCATCGGTATTGACGGAAACACGTATGTGTCAATGTCAATGTTGCCGATATATTGAACCACTCTATCCAAATAATAAAAATTCATGTGCATGTACTGTTATAGATCAAGAAAAAACTTTTACTTCTGGTAGTTCAACTGATCTTTTTTCTGCTCGAGTATGTACATTAAAGATTCATCCTTTCTATGATCATCCATTCCGACCTAATTTATGCTGGCAGCTCAAATTCGTTTGATGATTTTTCTTTCTTTGAATCATTATGCACATTCTATTAATTCAATAAATCTTGATTAATAATTGACTCTTAATTATTATTATTGAAGTCAGTATATTTTCTTTAGTAGTATACCAGAAGTTAATAGAAATGAATAGCATACATCACTATTTCATTAAAGAATCGGTACAAACTTATCTTATTAAACTGTAATTTCCTTTAGAAAAAAAAACCTTAATATTTTTCATTGTATGGTTATTTTGAGGTTAGTTGAAATAATTTTCACAGTCAAATTTTTAAATATTTTGTAATCATAGGTTCGGGTATCATATTTCATAAAGGGGAATATTTATTTTAAATCATTTATGAAAACTTCAAGAAATACTAAAAAAAGTTAAATCTAACAAATAGTTGAATTGTTATAATGCATATTTAATGGTTGTATCAAAAAAAGTCAGTCGATTTTAAGAACATGATACTATGTCTCGGTTTAACATAGATACTCTTTTATCTTTAGCATATAAAATGACGAAACAATGTTTTTTTATTCTGTACTTATATCAAGAAATTAAAAAATCGTATGCCACGGGCAGGAATCGAACCTGCGTCATCCGGACCACAACCGGATGTACTACCATTATACTACCGCGGCAAAGATAGTGCTGTCGAAATTCCAAGTTATTGCTCATTCATTTTATGAAACATATGTAAATACGAAATATGATCATTTTTCTTCTTATTCTAAATGTTTAACTATGTTCTAAAATATTTTCAAATTCATTCGTTCAAATCTAATATCGATATAATTGAAAGAAAAACAAAGTACACACTAATGAATAATTTTGAGAAGAACATATGAGATATTAGCAAAATACATAAATCAATTGAAGAGATTTGATAAATCGACTCTGACTCTTTCAAATTAAATAAAAGAATATAAAGAAAGACAACATTAAAAATATTTGTTTAGTATTATAAAAACATTGATAGAATTAACCTATTTAAATTTTAACATAAATATATTGAATAAATCGAAGTGAAGAAAGAAAACCAAACAGAACCAAGCATTAAAGAAAATATACAACAACTTATGAGTAAAGAATCGAAATAATGTAATTACGTAATATACATTCTATTATCGATAAGAGAATAATAAAAACAATTATTAATATTCCATATAACATAAACTATTCATGTCCCCAAAATCATGAAAATATTATTTAAAAACAGTTCATCACGTCTTGCAGACAAATATTTGATGAACAATCTTTACTAAATATTCCACTCAAAACTGTTAAAGGATAGTCAACTAAAATATTTAAAAGAAAAGAACGAATGAAAGAATTTTTAAAATAATGCTTTTTACCAACAAGCTACATAAAAGCAAGAATAAGTACAGTTGTACACGGGTAATACTTGAGCTGTGCCATGTACCCATACAAATGAATTTATAATTGACTCAATAAGAAAACAAAATACGTAGTAAAAAGATTTCCTATTAAAATAATATTTCATGTCCAATGTTGACCTTGTAATTACCTATAAATTCGTTCCCCAACAAAATATGATATAAATGCACATAATATAACAGCTGATGCCATTAATGAACCACGACAATGAACATTCAAGAAAATGTTAATAATATAATACTAATAAATATCAATAAAAATTGTGAACCAACATCAATTATTGAAATAAACAATTCACGATATTCATGATCACGAAATACATCTATATGAAATATTTCCCAGCCATTTTCTTCTTCAACTAGATCACCATCAGTTCGATTCAAAATCCTTTTCAATATGCAAGACTTAATAAAATATTATTCTACTAGAATTTCAATGAAGGTTAAAAGAAACAGAATCAAAATTTAGCATTCAAAGAGTTTAACTGAAAGTAGACTTTTTCGAATAAATGTTTTTTGTATAAACCTAATTTTTTTCTTAATAAAAACAAAATTTATGAGACAGGAAATTATAATTTTTGGAACAAGAAAAATTTAAATGAAATAACTTTATCAGAGTAGTTTCAAAGTTTATGTACCAACCCTAGTAAAGACTCAAATGTTTTCGATTGATCGGGTCCGCGTTCAGATATTCTTGGACGCGATGGGTTCTAGATATGACCTGTACCTTCGTGTAGTGTTAGTCTCGAACATTAACTATATGATCGTACAAAAAATTTCAATAAAATTTTAAAACTATAAAAAATTCTTCGATTAATCTTTGCTTGGATGATCTGGATTGATGAAAAATCAATTTTTCTTCAATATAAGATATCTCGATAAATATCATGAATGCTAATAAAGTAAAAGAAAGTTTTTTTAAATTTTAAAATACTTTAAGCACGTTTAATAGAAAATTTTCTAGATAAAGCGAAAAAAAACTATGAAAATTTTTTGAAGAAAATTTTCTCTGCAATGAAAAAAAGAATAAGTCGTGAAAATTATTATTTGTATAACTTTAAAAGTAATGACTAATAGTGAAAATACCGATGAATCTTATATTAAAATAGAATTAATCAATAATTTCCATATGCATGTTCAAGATAGAGAAACATGTCATACAAGTAACTTTTTCTTATAAATTTAGTGTTGTCTGAAATGACTAATGATTATATTGGTGAGAGAGTAATGACAACGACTATTTAGATAAATGAGTTTGTATAATCTTGCATGTCTCGAATAACTAAAAGAAAAACTCATTAGAATCTCCGTTCGGGCAAAGAAGACAAATGATCTTTTGCCGCTATAAACATACGTTATTCCAATCGATCTCTGTTCGTTTGTCAATAACAAGAAAAGAGAAAAGATTATTAATGATTCGCTTTTCTATCGATGATCAAACGAAGCAGTTCAATGAAAACGAAAAATTCTACATGTTATATGTCAAATCGTGTATTTTATTCACAAATAGAAATTCTATCTAACGAAAACAAAATGAAAAAGAAAAACATCAATGAAATCAATTTGTCATTTATCATTAAGTGAAAAGTTGTTGAATTTATTTAATTTTTCTAAATGAGATTCATTATCTTGGCTCAATTTTTTCTTTATTTTCAATCTATGAGCAACAGCACAAAAATAAGTTCGATTAATTAGTTGATGTCGATGAAAAAGATTCTTCTTTTATATAATTATTCATTATACTTGGATCAAGATCATCTTCTTGTTCTTCTTTTTTTATAAGATTCGGTGAAGACGTTGTTGCTGATGGAAATGTTTCTGGTAATTTAGATTTCGTATTTGGTAATTTATGATCTTTTTTCCATTTCATTCTTCTATTAGGCAGAGGTTTCTTTTTTAAATAAAACGAACAGAAAGTAAATAAACAAACCTATTTTGAAACCAAATTTTGATTTGTCTGACAAAGAAAAGCAATAGCTACAGAAAATGTGAAATAATGAAAAAAGAAAAATAATTTACCGTTCAGTTAAAACAAGAGAATCAGCTATTTCGATACGTCTTCGACGATTTAAATACTTTGAAAAATGAAACTCTTTTTCTAATTCTATTAATGAAAATAACATGAAATTTATGAAATAAAAACAAATTGATCTAACCTAATACTTGATGTCGAGTATAAGCTGTACGAGCTCGTTTCGTTTCTCCACTTGTATAATTTATAACTAAAATAGAATAAAAGAATTTGCTATTAAAAATATAGATCTTTCGAATTCGCCACAAATTAGAAACGAAAGCAATCGATTACGAGACTTTCGTTATTTTCAAGAAAATTTTAGTGAAATTACAGAGTTTTTTTTTACTTTGTTTACTGATGAGTAGACTATTGATAAACAAAAAGAAACAATAGATCTCAAGAATTTCAGTTAAAAAAAAAGAGAATTTTGAAAAATCGCTACTGAGAACACCTAAAATCAGAAGCGACACAAAGACTTTTAAAGCGACTTTTCCTAAGATAAACTGATGGCAATGAAAAAAGATGGTCACTGTTGAACATTCTATTTCTATTTATTTTTATTTTTTTCGTGAAAAATAAAATTTAATTTAGATGAAAAATGATCAAACCAACTCGTTTGTCGATACCAACAATTTATTTTCTCGTTAAATTCCTACTTTTTACTCAAACATGTCGATCCTCTTTTTCTTTTCTAGATTATTTGTATCTGTATTTGAGTTCAACTGTCTGGTAAAGCAGATGGTCAAAAACAAAAGCTTTTTTCTCTTTCTCTTTCTCTTTCTCCTTCTCTTTCAGCTATATGTTACAGAACATTGCATATAGAAAATGACAGTAAAGAATAATAACTGTCGACATCGAACTAACATTTATCTTTTTATGTTATTTTAAGTATAGTTAGGTCACGTAGCCATTCACTGATAAGACCATCGTGTTCATTTTATAGTCACTGTTATGATAAATGAAGTCTCATGTTGTCTATTTCTTTTTTTTTCGCTCAACATGCAAAGGTTAGATTTTTATTCGAAAAGAAATTTGATACTTGTCGTTCTTTTCTTTTTCGATGAATCAAACTGAAAGAAAGAAAAATTTGACATTTTCAATGTTGATATGATGAATAATCAGTGATATTTGCAATAGTCGTTAAAAAGACATTGACTATTTGAAACAAACATGGTGTTATAACAAATATATCGAAAATAAAACGAACTACCTTCTTCATTGACTTAGGTGATAAAAAAAACAAAATATATCAGATGAACTTTCCATTAAAATAATATTAAAAATTAAACTATTTTAACCTGGATTATTTATATGCGCTTTACGCATCCATGGATAGATCACAGGAGAATTCTGTTCTTCTTTGTTGAATGATGATAATGATGCAACTATATTGATAGATGAATTTAAATCATTCGAATGTTGTATTGACAATGGAGGACAATTTGAAGATTTATGTACACCTGAAGAAGGACTTATTGATAAAGCATACAGATCAAGAGACATTGGATTAATAGAAGACGCAACAGCGGATTGTGGACATCCATTGGATGAAATTGATGTACCATTTTCTTCACAATAATTTCCTATTGAACCATTTTGACAGGTATATACACAGGAATTACTAAAGTTTAAATAATTTTCATTAAATCGTATCTTAAACAAATATCTAAATATTTTTATTTTTGCTTTTTTGTTATGTATGCTTGATTCATAATTAAAATTGTACATATCAAGGTAATTGTGTCCAAAAAAAACAACAGAAATATGTGTGTGTGAGTCAGTGTCAGGAATATAATTGTTATTCCATTGTAAAATATATTTGTTAATAAAACAAATCGCAACACTCATTGATTCATTCTTGTTTCTTTCTCAATTGAGAGCCTCTTCAGAGTGCAAGTCGATGTAGTTAAATCTTGAAGCAATGTTTTCGAATACTAAAAATAAAATCTAAATTTACCTTGATGGATTAGCTGATGTTGATGAAAGTAGATTATATCGATAAAGATGATTAGTATTATTTTGATAAAGATCATTATTATAAAGAGAATTTTGTTGTGATGATATTTCATGAAAAGATTCTTGTTCATAATAATCGACAATAGGAGACTGTAAAATACATGGAGCATTATTTACATTAACATTATTATCAGACAACTGTTGCCTAGTGGAATAATTCGCATTTGTGCCATCGACGTCATAATTATTATTCATTAAATGAAGAGAAGAAGAATAAAGCGAATTCATTTTTTTTTCTTTTTTTCCTGATCAAATCAAAAAAGATGATCGTGTTTCTTTCTTTTTCTCTTGCTTGCTTGATTTTCTTTATTATTAATGAAGATACTCAATTGAATGAAGAATTTCTAATAAAGTATTTGCCAAGATCGAATGATAAAGTGATGAAAGAAATACAGGTTAAATCTTCTGACAGAAAATGATCCATTAAATTGCTTAATGGATAACATAAAAAAAAACTCGAGAACGATTTTTCTTCGATGTCTTCTCGCATCGATGTGACCCTTAGAACCAATCAAATTACTTCTCTCTCTGTTTTCATTTCTCATTGGTGTAATGAAAAGACGAAGAAAAAGCAATCTGAGAATTTCTTTACGTTTCACAGAGAAGAATAGTGACTGAAATAGATCTGAAATATTTACCATGATCAGCAGCAAAGACATCGAACGAAAAAAGAAAACAACAAGAGAAAAGAATCTTTTTCAGACAAGACAAGGTAGTCTTTTGATAACAATCATACTCAATCGAATTATATTTAGATATCAAAGCAATTGACATCAGAATTTCGAAGGAATTTTTCCTTTTTCTTCAACAAAATCTATGTACCGTACACGAATAAAAAAGCTTTTTATAATTTAAGATGATTCTCATAAAAAAAGATCAATTTTGTAATATTTAATTTACCAAAAAGTAACGTACTTTGTATAAAGAATTTGACCGTTGTATTTTCAAGAGGGCTCATCTAGGAATTTATTTGAGTTTTTATTTAGATTATTTTTTCGGGATTATCTCTTCTCCATAAGAATCTTTAAAATTGATGATTGTATCTAGTTATATCTCGAGATCGTCACAATCAAGAAGATTCGATCGCCGAGGGTTCTAATTGGAAAATTGTAATTTATAACTTGGTCAAATTTTGGAGAGCATCAAAAATTAAGTCTTTTTCAAGGAAACAAATGGAGAAGAGTGAAAAGCAATATTGTTACCATGTAGACTTGAACATCTTTGATAATATAAAAAAAACTATCGATTTAAACAATGTCCAAATCAAATTCTCTAAAGAGTCATTTGTAATTTGATAAATTGAAATTGTATAGATATTTTATTAGAGGATAATATATATTTATTATCGTTGAAACTATAACCAATTGAATTTCTGTGATAAGTTAAATTAATAAAATCCATTGGCATTTTAAGTAGCTATGAGTTTTTCTTTTAAAAGTGCAAATTAATAAAATAAATTTGCATCGAATTCTATTTCATAAAATCTTCTGTTAATATCAATTGAATGAAAGTGAATTAATGAAAAATTGCATAGCATAAATCGTTCTTATTATACATATTCTAATGGAATGTATTATATAATAGCTAATTATTCCATTGATCTGTATTTATGCTATTTATCTTAATATATATTGCTGAATTTCTACTCTAAATTTTTTTAAAGGCATAACGAATAAAATGTTTATTGCAAAAGAATATCGAAGAAATAAAGAATACAAAAAAACTCATCAATCTTTCTGTCCTGTATTCGATTTTTTCTTTCGTTTCTTTTATTTTGTCGGTCAATCTCTTTGAAAATAGTGAAGTTACATTTTTCTTAAATAAGAAAAACAACGATTAACCTGATGAAGACGATAAGACATGTATGTGCATGGTTTAATTTATATGTAAATAAACATGAGCACAAGTAGTTGTGTTATAACATGACATAATCTTTGTCTTGTTCAATTCAATGAAAACAAAAGAGTAGAATGAGGTTAATGATCCGATTGATGTTTGTTCGTCTTATGAGAAAAAAAATACATTGAATCGTTTCTATATTAATGAATATTTAAATGGATGGAGCAATAGCGGTAAGAGTCTGACACCCACATTTATCGATTAAAAACAACTTTCTTTTGTCTTTCGTTGCGTTATTTAAGCATTCTTTTTCTTTTTCTTTTTTCAAATTATTAATTAATTTAAAAAAATAAACAATGTTGTTCTTACAATAGGTTAATGATTAATCAAAGCCGTGATTAATTCAAATTATATTTTCTGTATCTTTTTTATTATGATAAAATGATTCAATAAACTTGATTATACAGTAATCTAATAATAACTTTTGTTTAGATTTGAATTTTTTTGTAAACTTTTAGAAAAGATAATCTTTTTTGTATTCAGAGTTGATTGTGATCGCGATTGTTTATTGTTGTTCTGATCACTATTGATTACTTTATTTAATGCTATGAATTAATTCAATCGAATCTGAAACAAAGTTTTTACAATGGTTCAAAATCGATGAGTTTTAAGTGAAAATGGGGCTATTTTTGGTGTTTTTTCTTAAATATTCGAATAAATAAATGCTATTATGAATTATTAACGGAAAATTTATAATTTGTAAATATATGTCGTGTTCAGATATGAATCTATAAATCAATGGAGCTTCAAGTAAAAAACTAGACATGATATGACATGACTAGTGTTAGCAAATCATAGATAGACATATACATTTTTCTCATCGATCATGGTCAACTTCGAATAATCTAAACGATTATTTTCTTTTAATTTTATGAATATTTGAAAAAGTACATAGAAACATCAATTACATTGCAAAGTTGAATTAGTTTTTCAATGGAGATTATGGATAGCATCGATATAATTTAATCATTATTATTGATTTTTCAGCATAAGACATGAAGTTAAAATAGTGAATTGAATTTCCATTCGTATTGATATAGAGTCGAAAAACTTACAGAAATGATTACTAAAAAGAACATATAAATATTCGATATAGGGAAGAGATGTTGTTGATTGATTTCTAATTTCAATCAATAACAAATAGAGAAGACTCAAATAAACGATATTTAAAAACCATTATTCTGAAAATATTATCATCATTTTATTTTAGAAACCTTAGCTGTTCAAATTTGTACGGTAATCAATCAAAAAGAAATAGCTTATTTATTATAGTGTTGATTGAAAAATGTTCTATTGCATTATTTTCTCGTATTAATTAATCATTCTATTCGGACGAGTTTTTCTGATATAATCTCTATTATTCTTTTTAATAAATCTAACGACATGACACAATAAGAATTGTTTAATGAAAGGGAAGATGCACCAGTTTTCAATCGATGTCAGTTTAAAAGGATTAATTTCTTTCTTTCGATTTGAAACCAGTAAACCAGACAAGGAGTAAAACTTTAGTAGTGCTTATTTGATCAATGATATTTCTTTTGAATGTGAGTTCTTCTTGATTAAAATTAAATTTCCAAAATAGTCTATGAATTCTCTATTAGTTTGAGAATTTTTTATATACAATGATTAGTTCATTTTAATGAGAATTTTTTGAAAACTATCAATAAGCACATTTGTTTTTCATATGTTAGTCAATAGAAATCAATGATCTGTAATCAATCATGTCACAAAGTCTCATTTCAGAATGACAATTAAAGTATCGGCATAGGTGGATTAAGAGGATGTGTGGTTTTTACTGTTTCCTGATGATGGTATATTCGTCTTTAATCAAGCAATTCAAATAAATAATAGATATTTTTGTAAATTAATTCTACTATATTCCTAGAATAATCTTTTCTCCGTTGTTGTCTCTGTAGAACTTAATTAAACTACTTTAACGAAATACAACACACAATCTACGTATATAATTGTGTGCTCGTATTATTACAGAAAAGTGTAATGCTGAAATTTTATCATATTGCTTCATGTTTTTCTTTACAAATGATTGAAAGATTTGATTCTGTTTGATATTATTCATCATAGATTAGCTGTTTAAACCACGAATATATATACAACCCATATGTCAAAGTTATCCCTGTATAATTAGAGCTAGTTATATCTATGCAGAAAAATATCTATCTACGAAAAATACATATTTTACAAAAGAAAATCATTGAAGTCATATCCCACATGAAATATCGTTTGCGCGATACTCGAGAAATATTATTTTATGAACATATCGTTAGAGTATCCGATAACAATAATTTAGATTTGATGACAATAATAAGAGAGAAGAGCTATTTATTTTTCAGCAGTTGCAGCTGAACTAATGCTTGACGAAGCAATGAAATATTGTTGAACCTACACTAGAAATAATTATTAATTCAATTCATATTGATCATGTTATTATACAATAAGATCGAAGAAAAAAGAAGTTTATTTCATATTCATGTGATACAGTCTACATATACATACATATTATATATATATATATGTGTCCATAAAAAGGATAACTATTGTATTTTTGAGCGATCAGTTACTTGTTTTCGATACAATAGTTTTATTTATTTATTTCTTGATTTTTATTCTTATTGTTCACTGTGATGAATGACCATCTGTGTTTATTTTGTGGCGCATGCTTTATGATTAATTCAAGAAAATGAAAATTGTGTTGATTCACTTCAATGTCTATCAGTCGTTATTTTTCTATACGATGAATTTGCATTATAGTACACTATATTGTTGAAATTTTATTATTATTATCGAAGTCTTATAGTAGATCTTTTTAGAAGATATTTAAATCATTATTTTCTCCTGATATGCATATTAAGTAATATTCTGAAAACAAAATTGTTAAGAAGATGTTATTGAATAATATTATTACGAACAGGTTGGATTATCACAAGGCCATGAGCGACGTAATGTTTGCGAATTATATCGAGTGCATGTTTTATCAGTCGATTCACTGTCGTGACCTTGGTGACAAGGAGTATAAGCATTAATAACCGATGTAAATATGGTTTGATCAATGGGACCTTCCACATAATCATGAAAATCGAGGTAACCAGTATCAAGATCTTCTCGAAAGCGTATTGGAATACGTGAATCAACTTGAGTATACATATTACGAATGTTACGTACAGATCCTTCACCAGTAAAATTGGAAAACTATTAATATGAAACAGAATATCTTGAAAATGTTTGAAATGATATTAAACATACCCATTCAATAGTCCAGAAATCTGTCATTTGTCCGTCGATTAAGATAGTTCCATTGAAAGTCGCATTACTTTGACATAGCCAATCAGGTTGCCAAGCAGGAAATGTATAATTACAACACGTTTGAACTGATGGATAAACATAATAGTTTTGTCCTTCATAGAAAAGAACGCTACATGGAATATAGTTTGCATCAACACCTGCTTCATATAATTGTAAAAATGGACATATTGGATAGAAATCTGTTCGAATTGCTTGATGAGATGCATCATACCAAAAATAGCCCCAGCCTGTATCACCATTTGACATATTATAATATGTTGTTGCTGCTGACCAAGACGATGCCATAATAGGAGGTGTTTTAGGTGATGTAGTCTTGTTGTTTGCAGTTTGATGTTGTTTTGATGAAGAAGTAATGCATATTGTTGTATTCAATTGATCTTGAGTATCAGTAGCTGGAATGATAGCAGCAACACATTGAAGACCATCACAACAATGAAAGTCTGTTGGAGCTGATAATGAATTATTACAATTTAATCGAGTTTCATCCATACAGCGAAGTTTTGATGGACATAAAACAGTATTTTCAACTTGTTTAATTAGAATACATATAGTTAGAAGATATTTTATAGTCGACTTCATTTCTATCATGAATTTCGTTGAAACAATAATGAAATCATGTTGACATCTTGAAATGATAAGAACAAAATAGAAAATAATTTTTGCAAGATGATATATAACATATCATTTTCTCTTATCGTTATTTTGTAGACATTGAAAATAATGCTGTCATTATAACGTTAGATAGTCATTATTTATATTTCGTCAGCTAAATCTATGAAAACATTCTTTTTTATTTGATACAGATTCTGATCAAATTTTATGTAAAAATGTTTTTCTTGAAATTCTTTACAATAATCAAAATGAAAACTCTTGGTGATTTGTTTTCATGGATTGTGATTAGGATAGAATGAAAAATGTTTATACAAACGGAAGACGCAGAATATCTTAGGTCAGAATTTAATTATATTCTGAATAGATTCGCTGCAAAGTCGATTTTAACTCAGCTTTTGTTTGCTCAAAATAGAACTTGACGCAATCTATTTATAACAGATTTTAGTTTTATTAGAATATGTTTAAGAGAAAATCATAAAAAGTTTTATTAGAATAAATAATATTCAAATGAGTAATTAGAAATGTTTTCATAAGAAAGCTCACTGGAGTCGAGCCAAAAAGATGTGCAATCAAGGGAGTTCGTCGAATTCTATTTGGATAGAAGAAAAGCTGAATTGGAATAAGCTTTTCAGAGAAACAATTCATGATATACTCTACTCTAATCGTGTCTAACATATCCTTATTTATTTATATTAATTATTTCTTTAAAATCTGTTCATTTATGCAATTTTATAGGAGTGCAAATAATAGTCCATGTCACGATAACCCGTAAAAAACCATCGTTTAACTGGATGTTTAACCCTTGGATTAAACGAAGTTCTTCTGCTTGAAGTTTTTTTTAACTCAGAGAGAAAAGTCATATCTTACTAACAATGGAGGTGTTGGTTTTACTCGTCAGTGTTCATTAACATATTGTTGCCACTCTGTAAGTCTTTGAGTACATTTTTAGAGCAACTTTTGTGTTTACGCTTGTCGTCGGGTGAGTTTCCTTGTTACCACGAAATCGCAATACAATGTGCGCCAGCCGAACAAGTTCGTTTCTATAGATACGAACTGTATTCATGTACAAAAAAATAATGGATGGGGTGAAGAAAAGATGCAATAGAGTTTAAGACATTATGCGGACAAAATAAAGTTTGGGCATAGATAAGATTGTAGTTGGCAAAGTCATTATATGATAGGTTATACATGTAGGTGCAACAAACATAATGTAAATGCTCATTTGAACGAGAAGCATTGTAGCCAGTTGATTTTCAGTGCGCCGATAAGGTGAAAATGCGATAGAAATGACATGCAATCGTTTTGCATTGTAGATCTTCATAACACCTAAGAGTATCATGAGAAAGGGTAAGATAAAAACAAGGAGAAAAACTTTTATGAATGAGTACACTTGTTCATAGACAGTATCTGTCTCGAATACGGCATCCGAATATATTTGTTTGCTGTAAATCGGTGAGTATCGCAGTGGTACTCCATATGAGCGTGAATAGAACGATGGTGAATAAAATTACTCATCGATTTACTTTAATATTGCTGAATTTGCGTAATTGAACACTTACCGATTTTTATGAAAAGTAAAGAATCAGTTTGAGTTTATTATTAATTTTTTTTCAGAAAAATTCAATGATCAGATAAAATATTTAGAAAATCCGATGAACAATGAATGATCGCTATAATCCATTTGTTCAGTTGCACAAATAAGTCGCTCAAGAACGCACGAAATTCGTTTTTTTTCCTTACCAGATATAGCAATTAAATTGCACTTATATATATTTTTATCTTTTGATAAAATCGAGGATATTATATAGTGAAATATTCTAAATTATTCTTCGCTATTTATTATGTACAGTTCGAAAGAAGGAAAATTTTCCTATCAACTAATTAAAAAATGATCGTTCGAAAACATGTTTCAAGAACATATCTATTTATTGAGAATGAATGCCATTATTGTAGAATGTACAAAAAGTGTGGAATCATTTTAAGGTTATCTCGATCTCTTATCATGTCGTTACTTTTATAAGTGTCTGACAAAAATAAGCCAAATACAGTTTGAAAGACGAGAAAATATTTCTATCAATAGTTAAAAGTTCTTTTTTCAGAATTATCCTTTTAAAAAAGATATAAAGAGCAACATATTATGTCACTACTTTTGCATAGTATTTTATTTCATTACTTAAAATCTTGACTATTTGAAGAATGTATGTTTGGATGATCGACTGACTAACATTTACTGTTTATTCAACAAACGAAAAGATTCTAATATGTATAAATATATATGATAAATATTTGCCTCATCGATCTATCAAAATTGAAAATGACTTTGTTTTTTCAAAGTGACGTTCGCTTTCTTGTCAATCATCTTGTTGTTATCAGGTTAGTTATATTATATGAATTAAAAATCGTTGATTATTTCTTAACTATGTATAGAAATACATAGTCAATCTTATTTTTATGGTAACAGACAAATTCAATGTTATTCTTGTAGCGATTGTCCTGATCCATTTTTTTATTTACATGTCCAAGTTACAATAACACCACCTGAATTTGGTCACTGTATGGTATTGTATTTCATATAGATAGAATTAAAATTGAAGTTATTTATATAGAAAACAGTGGTTTACTTGTCAACTACGCATCGATTTCTTATAAGTAAAGGTTTTTCACGTAATTGTATACCAGAATGGACAAATGATGTACTTGTCTATTGTTGTGATTTTAATCTTTGCAATAGAAACAATGTTCTTTCTCCATCAACATTTGTTATTATTATTTTATTTTTATTCTGTAATCTGTGCTTCAAGTTGAAAAAGTAAATTGTCATTGATCTTATATATGTAATGAAACAAGATTGTAGCATTACTATTTCATTATTTTTTCTTCCTTTGATATTTGAACAACAATAAATTTTAAGATCACTTCACTGCTTGTGTACGTTACAAAACCAGCGAAGAACAAATATAACTAATCATCATACATAATTTAACTCTATACTTTTGATATACATCATTTTTATGAGAATAAAAAAATGCTTAAAAATTTTCTTATTTACTGACTTGTTGAACTGAAATCTAATATGTTCTATATAAAAATAAACAAAAGTTTTCAATATAAAATCTTTGAACTATTTCCTTGAACAGAATTTCTCATTGTATAGAGACTACATATTTTATGACGAAAACTCTTTGAGAGTTAATCTAGTTCATTGGAAAATATTTCTACTGAAAATATAAAATTGTACTCTATTTTTTTCTTTTTTTTATATGTAATTCTATATCGTGCTAAGAAGTGTTTATATTTTTTTGTTTTGTATTTCAATAAATCAACGTGACTATGAGTAATAATTAGATTGAGAACTAGACTCAATAGAATCGTTATGAAATTGAATGCTGTAAGAATATAATTGCAATGCATTCGTCAACTACTTATTACAATCGATATGATTATATCTAGATTTAGTATAGAAATGTTTTCTTCGTCATCTCAATATAATATTTTTGACATTACTTTTACTAACAATTATTCAGTTACATACAACATTTGTTATTGACAACTTCATTTCTATCGGATTAGTTTTTCACATATATTAAGTTGAACATATGTTGTCTTTTCATATCTGAAGTGTTTTCATCTTGACTCATAATTAACTAAAAAAATGACAATTTAGTCGTTTAAGTATAACGATTAAAATTATATCTTGAATAATTTGAAACTGTGTCTATTTGTTGATTTATGTATTATTTATTTAAGAAGCACAAACTCGAATAATGTCAATATTATTCACTTTCGAAGCTCGGATAGTATTAATGATTAATCTAAATACAATGACTAATTATATGGCAATTAAAACAAAATTCGAAATGAATAAATCAATAAAAAATTAAGTTTCATTATTTGTCACAAAATCTGAACTAAATAAAACAAGAGTAATTTAGTTTTCTAAACTCGACTAAAATGACGTCTAAGAAATCTCAAAAGTAATTAGATTATATAATGTATAATATCCAAAAACAAAGCGTCATCATTGATTGAAAAGATCAATTTTTAGTATTATCTTTTGAAAGTTACATAATAATTTCCTGTAACTTAGATTGAAATGCACAGTAGAAATATATATTACTTGTATCAATGATGATGAGACAGTTATTTTTAAATAGCTCCACATCGATTAAACTGCCATATTCTATTGATACTGAAGGTGTTTTTCAAACATTGATTAATATCGTTGTTGTTTGTATCTGTAATAATCTAAATAACTTCTATTGCACATACGTTTATCCTAATTAATATTGAATTCGAGTTATTTTGTTTTTTATGTTTACAAATTACCTACACAAATTTTTCTTTGTGAATAGATAGTCTTAATTCTTGCATGATCGTTGATAATTAAATTACAACAAAGTGAACTACATCAAGTATCCTTGACAAATCACATAGGTCCATTATCTCTGAATGCTGCATTAATCCTTTACAAATTATATAATGCAAGTAGATTTTCCCTTAAAGATCGCTAAGGTTAAGGTCGTGTTGCTACTATAATCAATCCTTGCATAATTAAAAAATGAACTGTTTATTACTCGTAATTAAACGATGGAATCGTTTTATGAAATGGTTAGTACTGGAAAATTATATACTTTTCTTTATACTTTTTTTTAGTTGTATTATCTCCTATTCTATTGTTACTTTCTTAATAAATAGAATATATTATTCAAATGACTGTACGTAAATTAATTCTCTTGATTGAAGCGACTTTTTTTGTTTTAATCTGAAAAGGAGTCATATCTTTATCGGGTCTATAAAGATGAATTAATTCCATTGATCTGAGATTTTATTAGTTTAAAAAAAGGTGTACAATTGGTATTCGAATTTCATTGTAGAATTAATCATTCAAATAATGTTAAACAAGTATTGTAGATAGTTTTTGTTTTTTTAAATTTCGAATTTGATAAATTAAAGGAAAAATAAGATAACAATGAGTTCTTTTTTGTGTACTGAAAAAGTGAGTACACTCTAGAATCGGTCAGCGTGTCCGGCTGGCCGTTTACACGATAACTCTTCGCAATTACATTCGATTGAGTTGAAATTTTGTGCACAGAATTATCTCATGAATATCTCGGTCGAGTTCGAAGATGAAAAGGACCCGTCAAGAAATGACTGAGTTATCAAAAAATTGTCACTATTGACCAGACCATCCTTGAGAGGGGGGAGGGGGAGGAAGTACAGGGATTTTTCAAAAAAATATTGTTCTCAGAAATATTCACAACATTTTTAAATCGACTCAGTTTTTGACACTGATTCCTAATCTGATATTAGTTTTGAACCGAATCGCAGCTTTCTAGCAAAACATCGCCTGAAAAAGGTCTCAAAATGCAAAAAAGCTGCATCCAGAAACCAAGTTGGCTAGATATGTCTCAGATGACCAGCAGTTTTCGGGTTTCCCAAATGCCTGGTTTTGTAGCTAGTCAAAAGGACTATCGAAAGGTAAAAATCCGAACTCGATAGCTATTAATATTGGTGATTTATGAGGAAAATACTGATGCCTGTATCTATCATATATCTCTTATAGATTCATGAGGTTGCTTACTATCGTAATCCCGCTAGGTACAAACGCAAATCCATTCAAAAATAACTCTTCTCACCCAATTTTCCAATCTAACGACGAATATGAACTCAATTTCTGTGATTTCTAAAGATATTATATCACTCTGAGAGGAGAGTCAGTGGTCATCGGATAGGGTCGCATCCAGTGCGGTCCATGCTTACTTAGCACGCCTGTATTTTCTCCTTGCAATTTAGTGGCAAGGGATGTATCTTGATGAGATATGTCTTATAGAAAAAAAAGTGAATATACCTTTTCGCTTTTTGAAGTACACATAACACTTGAATTTATTTCTGATTGATTCATATGAATTTCATTATTTTCGAATTATAACTATACATACTTGAGTATAACACAATAAGAGTCAATGAGTAATAAAATATATTACAATATTAATTCTTTGAAATAAAATATGAAATACATATTCAGAATTGGAACTAGTGGAATATTGATCAATCAAATTGAAGACTTCAATCTTTTCAAATCAATGAAGTTTTTATTAGTTATCAAATTTTGCTGCAAGAAACTTATTAATTCTATTTTTGATTAAAAATCAATCGTAAATTTTCGAACGAAGAATTTATGGGTTATTGGGTCAATTCATAAACCGACGAATGTTTTTTTTTTATTAAAATAACTTATAAAAACAAAAAGAAACAGTATAATCTAACTTAACTATACGTAATAGTACAGTCTAAACATCTTCTGTTATCTTTTTGGTTTTCCCGTTCGCATTGGATTAAGAATGACATAAACATTTCAATAATAGGTTTATGTAATTCCCTTTAGACTTGATAACATCAAGCATTTCTATTTGTGCCAACAGGAAATAAACCTAACTTTTAATTCGATTATTAATAAATTCTATCTTCTTTTTTTCAAGAATTAGTAAGTAAAAGCAATGAGAAGTGGCTATGTACATAATTTGTTCAATATCGATAATAACGGGCGGCGCATAAAGAATTAGACTGTACGCATTTCAAATATTTCTCCACAATTTTCCGTTTGATCGAGACATCTTTTTTTATTAAAAGATGGCGCTTGAAAATCTCTACAAAGCCATATATGGCTGGAACCAAAAGTTATTTTAGATATATTTGGCAAAAGATGAAAGAAAAGTAAAGACATAGAAAAAACTAAAAATTAGTCGATTGACCATAATGGATGATCGTGCTTTGCATCCCATTTTTCCATCACTGACTTCACCCTATTAAAAAACCAAATGATGCAGCTTGAAAAGCTCTACCATTCAGATAAGACGGCTCATTTTATAGTTGCACATTTTGTTTTCGATACGGACAAAATTTTGAGTGACGAAATTTCGACCGTGTGAAAATGGCATATTTTTTTGATAGAAGCTGAATTCGTTTTCTTCGTATTTCATCTTTTCCTAATTGTTCTTTGCAAATTGTAGAGCTTTTAGCGCTGCATTTTTTGGTATGTTTGTTTTTCTAATAGGGCGAAATGGTAAAAATGGGACTCAAAGCGCGGTCATTCGTTGTGCCCAGTCAGCTAATTTTTCCCAGCTTTTGTATGTCTTTATTTTTCATATTTTTTCATATATATCTAAAACGATTTTTGGGTTCAATCATTTATGGTTTTGTAGAAAATTTCAAACGCTATCTTTTGATAAAAAAAGTGTTTGAATCATATGAAGAAAGGAGGGAACATATTCAAAATACAAACAGTCTAATTCTTTTTGCGCCACCCGTTATTAACATACGAATCAAACTGAGACAAAAAAACAATTCTTTTTTTTTATACTAGTTCAATTATTTGAGAGAACAAAACAGCTGATATCATACGATTTCGTTTATTTTCTCTTCAAGTTTTTGTTTTCTGATTTTTTTTTCATCTATAATTATATTTGAAAAAAGAATAATATGAAAAAGTAACGTTTACTGATATTTGAATAAATTTGTTCATATAAGATCTTGAGAAATATTCGGATTTTTCATTTGTGAAATTTCAAGTTTAAGGCATTGAGTCCATTTACCACTTTCAATTTGATTTTTAAATTATGAATCATTAAAATAAAGAAAATTGAACAAAACAAGCGCAGAATTTATTATGTTAAATATAGATGACTTAACTTACTTAAGACCAATAAAAATATCATATTAATGTGAACAGGAAATTATAATATAAATAAACTGTACGATTAACTGACTAATTGATTATTAATGAGTTACGAATTGGATTTGGATCCAAGTATAGAAAAGTGTGTTATGACCATTTACTTGTGATAATTAATATCTATTTGACTTCTATTGAACATCTTTCTTTATCATTGAACACACATATCTATGTGAGACCTCATTCACAATCATAACATAATATTCGTTCCATTTGAATAAAACAGAAAAATCTTAATTATTTCTCTTTTGTTCTTTTTCTTAGTTCGATCTATTTAAAGAATTTTTCTATCATATTTTATATAGTTTTGTATTTTCGTTAATAGTATTTTATTTTTCTGACACAATGCAAAATTTAATTATAGACAAAATATATTTTCAGAAGTAATTCTTCAATGATAAATCTAAAATAAGATCATAATGATTATATATTTGTTTCATTTATAATCATATTAAAGTTAGTTTTGTTTTTATTAATCTTTTTCTGTAAGAATATTTGAGAGACGTTCTTTTAAATCACGAAAACATGGTCGCATTGCAACACTATATGTTAAACAAGGTAGAATAATATGTGTATATATTTCACTGGAACCAAAACGTGGTTGTGGAAGATGACGATTAAGATTTTCTGAAGAATTTTTTAAAATAACTTGAACGGCAAAATTACTGATGCTTCCAAACGGTCGTTCACCCAACGAATACATTTCCCAAAGAGTTATACCCTATTACAGTAAAATAAAATAAAAAATAAAAATAAAAAATAAAATAAAAATATTCATACATAACTCCAGACATCTGAACGAGAAGAAAATTTTGATGAAAATAAAGCTTCAGGTGATGTCCAACGTGGGGCACATACTGTACGATCAGTACCTTTGTATAAACCACAATCAGTTAATCTTAATTAAAATATTTTAGTATAGTTTTGCCACTACAAATCATTGTTGAAAAAAAAGAAAAGAGAAATAAATCGATCAAACTCACGTTGTTAAACCAAAATCTCCAACTTTAAGTGAATCATCTTGGCCAATTAAACAATTTCTTGCCGCTAAATCTCGGTGTATGATATTTCTTTCTTCTAAATACAGCATAGCTTCAAATATTTGTTTTCCAAATTCATTTAATTTCGTTGTGATATTTCGTGGATCTGCTTTTAAAAATATTTCTCGATATTTTCTCAAATAATCTAATAATGAACCATTTCTCATAAACTCCGTCACTAAACTCAATTGTTTTTTATCTCCAAAAAATGTAACACCAAGTATACGTAAAAGATTTGGATGTTTTAGTTGCGTCATTATATTTGCTTCATAAAGTAATTCATGTATACTTTCATCATCATTATTAAATGATGATGCTGATGCACTTTCATTTTGTGTATTCAATGTTTTTAATGCGACATCACGAGTACCTTTGTATAAAGCATGATAAACAGTACCAAAATTGCCTTTACCAATTTCACGAGGATTCTATTCATAAATGACAGAGAAACATATTAAAAGTTAGAAAAATTAATTTCGAAAGAAAAATCCGATCAATCTTTCGAACAATACAAATAAAGAATCTATAAACAAACTCTGAGAAAAGATCACTCTACTATATAGTTGATCGCTACAGAGATACTATATTACTACACTATTTTATTTTGATAAAATCCCGTACTCATTACTAAAATTAATAATTTGTTTTCAATTTAAACGTAAAGTTTACTGGAGAAATTCGTCTTATCTTAACATTTGATGATGATGATTGAACCATGTACAAAACTTAAACAGTTTTGGTTTGATAGGAATGTTAAATAAGTTTCGATTTAGACGCAATGTTGAGAGTAATCGAATGATTCAAATTTGAGTTTTGACTTAAATCTGCTCATGTGTATTTTGTTCGAGTAATATATTAATTTAAATTAAAATAAATTGTAATTATAAATAAATTCAACTGTGATCGGAAAATTCGAATCAATTCATTCCTAACAGAAAATAACACAGAAAGAAAGTGAATCTAACGAGGGAACATATCCAACTGATAAATCGTTTTTCGGATCGAACTTCATGCATTTGAAAGACCCCATTGAGGTATAAAAAACTCCAAAAGGACAAATGCCCAGAGGTCTTCTGTCCCGAATTATAGGCATTTTACTGGGATTTTAGTCTTTGCCACTAGGGGTGGATCATTTAATTTAATGCGAATTAATTAACGGCGTTAATTAACTAAAACCGTTAATATTAACGGTTAACGCTTTTACTTAACGTTAATTTTAAATTAACGTAAATGTACCACCCCTATTTATCACAGTATATACCAAAAAATTGAATGATGATATTTCAACCTGAGATTTCGTTCATAGGCAGGTCTATTTATGAATAGGATGTTCTGAAAATTTCGGCTCAAACAAATGTTTTCTTCACAAGATATTTAACTTTCAAAAATCATTGATATTTCACGAAGGATTTTAGACTTTCTTTTTCGTGGAACTTAAATATCTCGGCAAGAAAACATTTGTTTAAGCCGAAATTTTCAGAACATCCTACTCATAAATAGACCTGTCTATGGACGAAATCTCAGGTTGAAATATCATCATTCAATTTGTTGG
This sequence comes from Rotaria magnacalcarata, assembly GCA_900239745.1. NCBI lineage: Eukaryota > Metazoa > Rotifera > Eurotatoria > Philodinida > Philodinidae > Rotaria > Rotaria magnacalcarata. The sequence continues at coordinate 35,305 of OENM01000322.1, read as the reverse complement.
TATATACCGTGGTAAAGACTAAAATCCCAGTAAAATGCCTATAATTCGGGACAGAAGACCTCTGGGCATTTGTCCTTTTGGGTTTTTTTTATACCTCAATGGGGTCTATCAAATGCATGAAGTTCGATCCGAAAAGCGATTTATCAGTTGGATATGTTCCCTCGTAAGTTCAAACTTGAATTATTCGACTACGCTTTGTATTGAATCGAAAAGCAAAGCTAAACCTACCAAACTATTTGTGCTTCAAATTAAACATGATGCAGTGTCTAGCTAAAATAAAAGCATGTTTTTCATGTTATTCTTAGACATCGACTCGTTCAGATATTCTAAAAAACACATTACATAGTTTTGAAACAAAACGAAAATGTTCAGATCTGTATCTAAAAACAAAACATCAAGTATTCATAGGAGGAAATCTAATGTTTTGCTTGAGAATTTCTTGAAAATGCAATATCTTGACAGTAATCAACTCCTAGACTAAAATATTTTCGGGATAAGAATTTATAATCAAGATCAACAAGATGTACATCGGCTTAATGCAAAAGTGATTAATGCCATTGATCATCATCAAAGATCGATTAAAATAACGACTAGAAAAAATTATTTTTATTCATATTCATATTCATAATCAATGATTCATGGTTAGAATTAAATAGATTTTTCGAATAAACTCTGTTGCATGAATGATTATTTCTATTTAACTTACAAACATTGTTTTTCATACTGTTAAATTATTATTGGTAAAGAATTATTTTTAATTTTATGAAAGAAAAACAAAATATTTTTTGAAGGTTTTATCTACTACTTGACTTTTTCTCGCACGTGTATAAATTTCAAATACTTTACTTGAAATTCATTTGGTTGAATCAAGGCAAGTTGAAGATTTGGTGAAATTTGTTTTTTTGAGATAGTTGAAGAAATTGTTTTAAAATTTGGTGGCAACGATGATTTTTCTACGGTTTTACCTTTAAATGTTTGTACAATTATTTCAGAAGATGGTGATGTATTCCTGTGTTTGTGTTTAACATGACGATTTAATAATTGTTCAGCTGTAACAACAGCTGTTCGATGCGATAAATTATCAAATGATTGACTTTTTCTTAGGCCAAGTTTTTGCTTTTCCATATTTGTATTAGGGCGAACTGTTTTTTTTGTATGATTTTTATGATTCAAAGATGATTCGTATACTTTTTCTTGTTGACCATTTTGTTTCTTAGGATATGCAGTTGTTAATTGGGAATGCTTTTGAAAATTTGGTTTTTCTTCACTAGAAATATGAGGAACATTCTTACCAGTAATGTATCTTTGTTGATCCGATATTGTAGCAGTTCGAATACTCTTTGAATCGTAGTTTTGATCATTTAATGATGTTGCATATTCTTTTTGATGTTTTCTTGTTGATGTTTTCGAACCCATTGGTAACTTTTTCTTTCATTAAATGATTTCACATCGAAAAGAAAACAGAAAAAAAGGAAGAAAATAAATATATTTGCCATCATTCGAAAGTCAAGCAAGTGTGACCATGTGATACTTTTCATTATTCATGACGTCCATGTTTTTCACCGTTCTCATTTGAATAAAATTAATGATGAGATTCACCCATCAATATATATCACACGCATGTCACTGATTGTTTTTTTCTTTCTTAATTATCATCAGAGAATATGATTGACTCTGCGATTGGTCAACATTCTCCTGTTTAATAAGTAATTAACTCAAACAGAACTCGAACCGACTCCATTCTGATGAATTTTTCAAAATGATACATTTTTCAATGCACTGAAACTAATATATTTTGCTTGTTTTTATTAATTTTCTGAGCTTTAAAAACAACGAAAGATTTGAGTTAAAAAGTCTTCAATTTGAAAATATGAAGTCATGATTTAAATAGTAGCTTGAAATGTTGAGCTTACAGTAGACATCTATTACAATCAAATGCATGTCATCGTCGTCTTATTTCACTATCTATTTCAGATTCATTAGTCATTGGAAATTGTTTAGGGTTAGTATCACGTTCATCTTTAATCGAGATTAAACTCTCTATTTCGAATTGATACTCAAGATATCGTCATCGATCAGTTCGCTGATTATGTTTAGTTTATAATTTTCTACTTCCTATCGTTCTGTTTAGAGATTTGAAGATGTGCATGAAAGTGCATATTATGAAATTTTAGATGATCAACCTGTTTGTCCACATGTTAAAGGTTTTTTGCCTAATCAAATCAATCTTTCTATCACATTTACTGGAACATTTTTTACAGCTGCAACACCTCTACTATTTACTGAGCAATCCTTGGGCACCTCCTAAACTTCCACTAAAATATGCTACTAATAGGTAAGTGTCTTTTTTAAAATCATACTGAAAATGATAGAACCTTTGTGGCATTATTTTGTTTTGCAAGCACGACCCAGTCAGACAAGCGTCGAGAAAAACGATGTTTTTTCGCATAAAAAGCGCATACTTTAACGTTTCATGAAATTTGAGTTTTTTGGGAAAATAAACGATGCTTGCGAATGACAACATTGCGAAAATCATTTGATTCAAAACAAAAAAACGCGTTTTAACGGATCAAAATGTGGGCTTTTTACGCGTAAAAACTCCGTTTCTCTCAATGCTTGCTGACTGGGGATTGATCAGAAACATGACAAAACATTGATGTAGATTCGTTCTCTTAATTAATCTTTTTTACGCGACGCATTAAATGATACAAAAGAGAACACCACAAAACGTGATAGGCAGTGTTTGTTTTCTTGTTGTCCATTAAACGACTGCTTTTGCAGTTTTAGAAACAAAGTAGCAGTATTGCCTTCATCTCAATTTCGTGCAGAAAGCTCGCGAAACCTTTGTTTTCTTTTATGCATTGACAGTATAAAGTATGTTCCATTTTATATCATTGTGAAAGATAAGATTCTTTCTAAAATATGTAATACATATATTGAATTGTATCTCACATGAGTAGAAAAAATACGGATGTACATGAACGCACATAATGAAACTATTTCTTTTTTTCTTTTTTTTCAATTAGCAAACAAAGATGTTTTTTTTCCGAAGAAAATTCGCATTAAAATATTAAAATATTAAAATATTAAAATATTAACCCCTCTGATAAAACAAATATTATCAGTTAATTATATATTGAGTCAATTTTCATTCATTTTCTGGAACTTTCGATGAAATCTATTTTTTTCTCTGGATGATATACTGGTAATGTTGATTTTTATTATAGATTTAACAATAAAAATGAAAAAAAAGGAATCTCTCAATGAGAGAAAATCTCATAGAGAATAGCAACCAGAATATATTCTGCTTTTTTTGATGAACAACAATGTGTATTTATAATTCAATATTGACCGATTTCAATGAATTCATAATCCATTTTGGAATATCTTTGTCTTGACAATAAATTGAAACAAATTCTTTTATAAAATCTGGAAAACGTTGTTCAATAATAGCTTGACGAATTCGAGACATTAGTCTCATCTAAATTTCGACAAATATTAAATAATCAAAATTATGCTTTTAAATAGATTAAACCTGATATGAAACATTATGAATTGTAAGTAAATGACATGCAGTGGTTTCTTTATTAACAATTGTATTAAGATATGATCTTGTATAACCAGATTTACAAACAGGACAAATACATTGATCATCAATTAAACGGTGATCTTTTTCATATATTTGTTTATTTAAGTTTAATTGTCCACTATCAACCAATGCACAACCAAAACGCTGTTTTAAAAAGTTAATAAATTGAAAATAAATAGCTGATGAAATAAAACTTACAGCGGTCCTTGTTGGAAAAACGCAATCAAACATATCACAACCAAGAGCTGAACAAACAACAAGATCAATGGCAAAACTATTAAAAAAAAAGAAAAAAGAAATGTTAAGTAAACAAATCAATAAATAAACAAACCCAACACCCATTAAATATCTTGGTTTATCTTTCGGCAAATGGTCAGTTGAAAGAGTAACCATACGCCAAAAATGATCTTTATCTTCTCCACCACTTAATCCACCTATTGCATAACCTGGACAATTACGTTTCACTATTTCTGTTTGAAATAAAATGATTAATCATGAGAATAATTTTAATTTTTTGAAAATTAAATCCCAATAGGAAGTACCTTTAGCACTTTGTTCTCGTAGTTTTTCATCGAGACCACCTTGGACAATTGGGAAAAGACTTTGTTCATCCGGACGAGAATGTGCTGATATACATCGATCAAGCCATCTTAGTGATCTTGGATATTTTTATAAGTAACTTTAAAAAAATGAAAAAACAAATGAACATCAAACCTCCACATAGCTTCTTCAACTCTTGGGCCACTTATTGTACTTGATACTACATCATCTAATTGCATCATAATATCAGCTCCTATTAAAATAGAAGGAAAATTTTTTGTTCGATTGACAGCCACGGTTTTTACTGTGAGTACCGAAATAAACACAAAACGAGGAAAGGATTTCAATCTGTTTATCAATTTAAAATAATTAAAGTTTCATCTTTTTGAAAAAGCAAATATTTTTTCATGTAAATTTAAATCATTATTTATTTTAGTCGATTTTATCCTCAATTTCAGTTACATCCATAGTTGTATTTCAATTGTCGAACATGAACATAAGCTGATTAAATAGAGAACAAACGAGATCTTACCAATGATATTTTGAATTTCGATTGATTTTTCAGGTGTCAATAACATTTCAGTTTGATCGTGTGGTGATTGAAATTTAACACCTTCTTCAGTTACTTCCGACAATTTAACAAGAGATACCATTTGAAAACCGCCAGAATCCTACATTTTGGTCTTGCACATTAAAAACGAAGAAAGCAAAGAAAACTTACTGTTAAAAGTCCTCCATCCCAATGCATGAACGAATGAAGACCACCCATTTCTTTTAATAAATCAGGACCCTTATAATTAAAGAAGAATCAAATTGACGCATGAAGTGAAAAAAATGTTTTTATACGTTACTGGTCTGTGTCCTAAATGATATGTATTACCAAGAATAATACGACAATTAAGTTGATGCAATTGTTCAGGTGTCAATCCTTTTAATGTTCCTTGTGTTCCAACGGGCATAAAAACGGGTGTTTCAATTGGACCTCGAGATGTATGATTTCGACCAAATTTCAAACAACCTACGCGAGCTTTTGTTGTATTACATATATGAGTGACTTGAAAATTCAGTGCTTTCGACGTCATTTTCGATATTGGGTAATTTTTTGACAAAATATTTAACATACAGTTTCGAGAAATTCTTTTAATAAATTAATTCTCTAATATATATACATATAATCATATCATTGACAGCAATGGCTAAAATATGCCACTAATAAGAATATAATCAATAGAGGACGTCATCAATCAGTTTTGGATTAAAGATTCAAAAACTTTTTTGTGCTTCACATTTTATCTTTTCATAGAAAATAGTTTATTCTATTTTCATCGTAGCAAACTCTACAGTCAATCTGAAATGTTGATGTTTTTATTTAATGTCAAATTAGTTTTTCATTTTAATAAACCAATTTTCGAAAATACTAAAGTATACTTTGTTAAATTTCCTTTTTTCATACGATTTCATCGTACAAAATGAAAAAGTTTACATTCTTGAATTTGTTGATTTATCTAATTTACTTTTCAAGTGTAATGAATCGTTAGATCAAATAGACAACAGTATTACGTCGCGTCGGTTGTTCCGACCGCTAGAAACAACTATAAAACGGGGTGATATTGAAAATAATAAGCGCGACAATAACTAACAAGAGAACAATACAGCAGAAATAAACATACATGGCATAAACAAACATCAAGACAAGATCAGTGACGTTGCTGCCGTCACAGGGGGGGGGGAGGGGGGACCGCGCTCCGATAACCCACCTGAGAGCATTTTTGAGGCTGACATGACATCATCAATGGTTTTCAAGAATGTTGGGGGTTAACTCGGTTCTCATCTTCCACTCTGCTCATCATTCTTATCGATAAGGTTGGTTCCTATTCAGGTTAGCATTAAAATGCTTTATTAACTTTTGTCACAATCGTCGAGACGAAACTTTCCTTTTAAGTAGTCATGTCCTTTTCTTCATTCTATGGTATTTTTCAATATTTTGATAGATATAAAATCTATATGAACGATCTTGATCCGTTAATAGTCTGAATCTCATACTATGAGTAATCCTTTTGATAGATGTGCCAGAAGTAAGAATAACAACAATCAGTTGTCTATCTAGGGAAAAGTTTTTTCTGATTTCGGTTATCTGATTCATGAAATTGTCCGAAATCTCCTTAATTCGAAAATGGCATAAAAAGTCTGCATGAATGATCTTGAGTTCATGTTAGCTCTAAAGTCAATACAAATGAATGTGCACTCAGAATCCATGTATCCATTGATCTGATATTTGTAGAATCAAACCAGGAAATATTCTTTCAAACCTTAAGTTTAAAATTTCATGTGTATTTTGCTATTTTCAATAGTTATTAAAATTATTTTTTCGAAATCAATAGATTCAATAGAACAAAATTAACGAGTTCCTACAAGACATACGAGATTAATAGCACAACTCCTCGTAAATATAAGAATGAGTACACTTCTGTAGAATATTATGTGCTTTAAAGCCTATAGAAATTATCAAAAGATTCTGATTTTTAGGAATAGAATCAATCAATGACTGTTATCGTAATTTTAAATATAGTATACTGCTTGATAATAAATATATTCATCAAAGTTAACTTTCAAAAGAGAATTAATGTCCAAGGAGGAAGAAAACGGCATGTATACAGTTGTAAAGCGTTAAATACGGTTCGTAAAGCAGGTCCATGATTTACAACCGTATTTCAATGGAAATACGATGCAAGTACCGGAAAAATGCGCTGAAAATATGCTTATAAATCATTAGCCTGGATTCCGATGGAAAAAGGTATCAACACAGTCGTTTACGGTGAAGTTATAGTAATTTACATAGGTCTGTAACAGAGACGTGCACAGGACATATTTTTTTCTCCTGTCCTTGCCTGTCCTGTTGGCTACCTTGGTCCTAGCGGGCGGCAGGACAGGGCAACAGGACCGTCTTGCCCTGTGCACGTCTCTGTTCTCAATCACATTTAACTTCTTAGTTTATGCATATATTCTATTTGTTCAACTCGATTTGAAATATTATTTAGACGTTCATCGGCTAGTGAGGACACAATACTGAAAACACTGATAATAATTAAAGACTAACATCAGATATTAATATAGTATTCATAATTGTAGATCCATATGGTTTTGAATCATCTGTTAGTGGTTTACTTTATTGCTCGACTTGGATTCTTATACATATAAAAAAATCATCTCTATTGTTTGTTTAATTAATGAGCTCCTACTGGAGTAACTATTTTTGATTGTACGTATATAGCAGCAACAATGGTATCTACCGCTAATTTTCGTTCAGTACTCTCATTTTATACTCAAAGTTGAATTGAGTCTTTTATCATCCTATCGCAATGAAAACAAATCAATAAAAAGAAAGGTTGAAATAATTACAAGCACATATTCACAAGTGCTGTACAGATCATGGTCTTCAGGTTGAAAACTGACAGATCAACATCAGCATACACTATTTTTTAGAACATTTGAAAATTCAATCTGTTTCGAGACCTTCAAAAACAAACGAATGTCGAAATGAAATAATAAGAAATATAATAGAAACACAGTAATTAGATCACAATTCCATGTCACCATTCCAACGATCCGAAATGGGGTCATATACAGCCTGACGTGGATATAAAACGATGTAATACAACTCTCATTTTTGCCGTAATCCGTCAACTCGTTTTAGAGGTCATTGTCTATCGCTAGAAAACGTTCATCATTTTCTTCCAGCCGTCTCCACTGTTTTACAAACTTACTTTTTCTGATTATTGCACTTTTGATAAGCATCCTTTGAGAAAGTAGGTTTCGGAAGGGGAAGGAATAGGGGCGTAACCAGAGGGGGGCCAGGGGGGCTCGGGGGGGGGGGGGGGGGGGGGGGGGGGGGNCCCCCCCCCCCCCCCCCCCCCCCCCCCCCCCTACAGAGGTCTTAGCCCCCCCTAGAAAAAATAAAACCCTGTGAAAAAATAAGTTTAGCCCCCCCTACCATGGCTTTGACCAACGACTTATCCCCCCCTACAATTTTTTTCTGGTTACGCCCCTAGGAAGGGAGGAGAGCGGATTTTACCTTAATCTACATAGGATAAATGTCGCTTCCCTAAATTCAGTTCAATTTTAAATGTTTGAAATATGCGCCCGGTTAAGTTCGATTCGGTTAAATATTTTTTCGGTTTGATTTGGCTCGATTAGGAAAAAATGCTAATCGATCCCATCTCTAATGTTTACATTTACTCGATGGAAGCAGTAGAAGAAAAGGGTATAGTAGAAGACATTGAAAATGAGTATGATTTATGCATAGCTTTTTTTGTTCAAATATCGCATACGCATACAGATCCATAAGCAATGAAGCTAAAATATTTATCAATGACAATATGAAATAAATTCTAATATTTCTCTGGCGTGTTGGAATTTGCTAGATGGTTTCGATCTCAGATCAATATTCTGTTTTTTTCTCACCAAAATAGGATAGATAGCTACCCAAGAGGAACGTTACAGACCAAAGATGTGCACAGGGCAGGACGGTCCTGTTGTCCTGTCCTGTAGGACAGGATGAGATTTAGATTTTGTTCTGTCCTGCCGCCCGCCAGGACCAAGGTAGCCAACAGGACAGGAAAGGACAGAAGAAAAATATGTCCTGTGCACGTCTCTGATTGAAAACAACACACAATTTCATGCGATATTTTTATTACTAGATGATGATCGTACTACTATGTTTGCAGTTCAAGATTGAACACTCAGCAACATATTTAAAGAATTGTAATTTTTCAGTTTTTTCTTATTCTCTTAGATCATTATATTAAATTCTAAAATGCATATGCATTTGTGTAGCTTATTGATCTTCCCTAAATTCTTTCTATACATATTGTGATGTGAAACTAATATTAATGACTGATTCAGGCGTTACAATATGACGCAACATATTGCTTATTCAATCAACTTGTATATATTAAACCAACTGCGTTTCAGATGTGAGTATTTCTTTGGAGAGTAAGATTATACTTCTCAATCATTAAAAATTTTCATCCAACACAAATATATTTTCAAAATTCGGAAAATAATCTTCTGCGTACAGTATTTGTCTACTTCATGTACGACAGAAATCAATCGTCTTCTCTGGTCTTTCCGATGTAGGAGACACTGCATGATCTAAGTTAAGCGACGTCTGTTGATGTATGAACGTCGAGTTCTCTCTATGATATCACAAGTAATAAAACTACTCGCTCGTTCTGCTGAAACCAGAATGAGAGACTCGGTGATTAGGTCTGATCGAAAAAAAGATTTTGTATTTTATTGAATTGAATCTAATGGATCCCTTGACACCAACATCGAGTGATGAGATCTGACAACCGAGAATCTTCTGAATGAAATTATGAGTTTTGGGGATCTGATTACCCGATTCCTGTTAGTATTGAGATCTATAATGCTTTACCGATAGCACGAGTTGATACTCAATAAATACATCCAGTATACTGATTTTTTATCAGTTCCACAACAGTTTTCTCTAGTTTTGAAACCATCTATCCTAACTATCATAGCATGAAAACTTCCGACAAAATTTTACTATTGTTTTAGGGATGTTAGTGAGTATATAGTCGGATGCACTCACTAGCAATTTTTTGAGTTGTCAAGTATTCATGGTAACCGGTATCTTGAGACTAACATTTTGCTACCAATTTTCCAGCCTAAAATCTATGAACAAGGTAGCATAGTTTGAATCATATCATTCTAATAGTTCGTGATATCATGATGAAATTCAATTTAATAATAAATAGACAAGACAAAGTACGAATGAAACATATTTAAATCAGTCGTAAAATATTTGAATTATCCATTCTTATAAAGTTGTTGTAAGAGAAATTTTATTGGCTCATTTAAAAAAGACAAAAAAAATCTGTTTTCTTGATATTTAAATGAATAAAGTTAAATTTCGATTTTAATTTTAGGTTGCAGCGTTACTATTTAATGATTGATGTTGAAATAACTCTAGATATTGTTGTCTAATTAATTCATTATTATCCCATTCAAATTGAAATGTATCTTGTTTCGTTATTTTCTTTCTAAGATTATCTGGTTTTTGACAATATTCTTTTAATTTGTTAAATAATTGCGTTTTTGTTCTATATCGATGTTGTTCATTAGGATAAAGTTCTGTATAAGCTAATCTATCTGGTACAATAGGAATGCACCCAGCTCTACAAGCTTCTAACATAGCAACACCGAAAAATTCATGTAGAGCTGTTGATACAACAACATCACCTTCCATTAATAATTTTTCATAGTCAGATTTCGATTCTATAAAACCCCAATGACGTATATAATTTGATGGTAATCTAGATAAAACTTCTGAAAATATTGATGGTTGTTCACCATATGATTGACCAAGAATAATTAACTTAAATTCTAATGAATACGTTTCATAAAGTTCAAGAATAACAGAAAAAAATGTTTCTGGATCTTTATCATGTTCCCAACGATGTGGCCAAACAATACATAATGGACCTGTTTTCTCAGTATTTATCTTCACAAATAAATTTAAAAATAAAAATAAAAACGATTTTCATTTTTATCTAATTGAAATAGAATTTAAAATAATCTAACCTGAATTGATAAAATTGGTTTATCTAACGGATAATAAAAAACTTTAGATTTATTTTCAATTTTTTGTCGAATTTGTTGAATATTTGGTTTCGGTGATGGAATTCGATTCAGAAAAGGTCCAAGTTTATCAAGAAATGTATTTAAATTATACAAAGAATTAAATAAACAAATATCAGCAACTAATGCTGTTAAAATTTGATTATAACCATATTGAAAATCTCGTTTTTCTTGTTGTTCATGTTGTTTTGGATAAGCTAAATCATTTTCATGGAAGTAAATTATTTTTTTTGCTGTAAGGAGATCAACACGAAGAGATATCAATTCACTTAAATTAACAATCGATGAACTAAATAAATATTTAAATGAATTTTCATTGTTTGGTATTAAATCTGATAGAATTAATGATGAACATCGAGCGCGCCATGGCCATTTGTTGCCTGGTAAGGTTATTAACATCGAACGGGGTGATAATACTCGATGAAGAAGATCTATTAATGAACGATGAGAACCATCATAAAATCCTTCGATTAATAATATGTCAGACATCGAAAATTATTTTTATTGTTAATCTAAAAAACAAACAACAACAACAACAACAACAAAAAAAAAGAATATATCCAACTGATCATTGAGAAATCTCTGCTGGTATTAATTTTCCGTTGATGTGATCGATTTGAATAATTAAATGAATACCATTGAATTAAAATAATTTCTTTGAAGAACAAATATTTGTTGATGCCAAATTTACAAAGTTCTATCTTTCATCTTTCACTGATCGGTATTATCAAAGAAAAACTTCTGCACCTATCAATAATAGTTATCAGGAGAATCTATCAGACATTATAGTTTTCCTTTTTTGGACAAATAATTTATTTGTAGAAACACGAAAGCTTGTGATTCATACAAGTAAAAACTTCAGAATTTTTCAAGTTCTCACGATTATTGCATTAGAGAATTGATTCAACAAACACATGTATGCTTTTCACTGGTGTTCTCTTCATTCTTTTAATATATTTTTTTCTACAATTTCTAATTTTTAAAAACTTAGCATTGTTTAAGAATTAAAATGTACTATAATATTCACTGTGTTATCTAGTAGATTTATTTCCATTCAGTATTTGGGTGTATTATTGATCATAAATATCTAAAGTAGTAATTTAACAATGTAGAATCGTTGGAGAATAATTTCGAATTTGTCAATTGATAAATCTTTTTGAAATTTCACTTAACTATAAACAAAATAAACATTATGGCTATAGAAAAATCCATTAGAATTCTTTTTTCATTGAAATGATCATAGGAATACAAAGAGGACTAGATTTATTTTTATTTTTATAAGATTGATTTCTCAAACGTAATTAATATTTATGTGTGCATTTATGAGTCTGTATCTAACACACACATGCAAAGATTATAACCATTCTGTATGATTGAAACAAAGAAATTGTAAAATTTTCATTTTTAGAAGTAAAAAATATGTTTTTCAATGTGCAATATTCATAATTATGATATTCTCTTAAATAATTTCCAAGAAAATAAAAGATAATCTTATGAAACATTTATATGTGCATCGATATACAATTACAATAAAAGACGAAAATAAAATTGAAGAGTTGTTTAGTCCATATTATTAGTGTCTAACGAGTTGGATGTTTGTCGTCTTCTTTGTGAATGTTCAATATTTTGATTAATAATAAATGTTGGACTCGATGAAGTTCTTGAACGAACTAAATTATATTGAGATGATGATAATGATGCACTTGTTGTTGGTTTTTCTTTTTTTGAATAAAATCTAATATTTCGATTTAAAGCTCTTTCTCGATCCATTTCAAGTGATGATTCACTTTCGCTTAATTGTTTATAAAGTTGTTCTCGGCGATCAACTTCAATTTGTAATTTTCTGCGTAAAAGTAAATTTTCGTTTTTAGCATTTTGCTCGGCTAACATAAGTTCTTCTATTCGTTTTTTATGTATTTCTTGTTGGCCATTTAATTGTTGGCGAAGTTTTTCAGTTTCATGCTTCAATTGTCGAGCATAATTATTATTTGATGAGAAATTATCACAAATCGAATTTGATTCAAGCAATGAATTAGATCGAATATTGAGTCTTTCATCAATAGTTAACTCTCTTGAAGATGATGGGTCACTTTTCTACAATAGATTGAAAATTTTATTTTAATTAAAATAAGAATTTTTACAATTTTGCTTCACTATTATTTCATCTATTCAAGATGAAACAAAAAATAAGTTACTCTCGAGTCATATTATCTTTTTTGGTTTATTTATGTTATGATAGCATAAATATCATTGGGATTTTAAACATGAGATTCTCTAATTGGGTATCATTAATTGTAATTGTCAACGGTCTCATATTCTCATTTTGAATCTTATTTTTCTTCTGTAGACTTATGAAAGTGCAACCATTTCTGTTATTTATTCTGTCTTGATAAATATAGGTGTTTGTCTAAAAATGTTAAATGTATGTTAGATAATCAATATATTATTTATATAAAAAGAATATTAATTCAAATTCTATAGACATTTTTCGATAAATAATAGACACATCAATTTATTTCAAATTTCTTGTCAATGAATACGGCTTGAATGAACTCTATGGCAAAGAAATTTTCTTGATAAGACTATATTGAATATTACGAAGAGACAATTAATGACCGCATTTCTTTAGTTATTCGTATTTGTATCGGAAGCTAATCATTCGAAAACATTCTTAGAACAGAAAATCGGGTGTGATCTTGCGCCTTCGAATCTCACTAACAAAAAAAGAACACATGATCTATTTGTGATATTTACGAATAATCTTCTATTGAGATAAAATATTAGTGTTTGACAAGTGATCATTTATATCATTTGTATTCTCTTCAATATGTACATAATAATCAATAACATTGTCAAAATTTACTCTTTCAAAAAATAATCAGATCATTGTCAAACAGCTGATTAGATATTAGAGTGCTAATATTTTGTTGTACTTCAAAATTTTAAATCCTTTGGAGAAAACAATTTTCTTTAATTTGTTTTTCTTCATTAGTTACTATTCATTGTAGAAATCTCTAACAGATCTTTCTCTGTCTCTATATTGATAGTTCTGATCTAAGTTAGAATTTTCTTTCGATGTCAATAGAGTAATTACTATCAGTAAAGAAATAAATTGATATTTGCACGAAAAAACAATTTATGTCAAAAATAAAGTTTACTGAAGATTGATGTTAAATTGAAGAACACTTTAATTCTTACTATATTATATGAATGAGATTGTGGTTGTTGAATTTTTAATTGAAGTAGCTCTTTATCTTTTTCTAATGTTTTCATTCTTTTCCATAAGTTATTAACTAAATATTCTTGTTCTTTTTCCAGTATGTTTTCTAGTTCAATTTTTTCATTTTTCAATTGTTCCTAAAGAAGAAAAATTACCAAAAGAAACATAAAAATAAACGAAAGCCAAAGAAGTAATTTACAAGAGTAATTTGTTTATTAGTAATCTCAGCTTCTAAACGTTGAATTCTTTTAATCAATTGATTAATTTGTGCAGCTTGTTCTTGTTCCAATGATTTTTGTACAGAAAATTTTTCTTCTCTAATTTTCAGTAATTTTTTTGATAAATCATTAGCTAAAAATTCTTCTTCGCGTTCATAATTATTTGCTAAAGTTTCTTTTTCTTTCTTTAATTCTTTAATTTTTTTTAAAAGTGTATTTGAAATAAATTCTTCTTCTTGTTCAGTTTTAACTTGTATATTAACACTTGAACTTAAAAAATAAATCTTTTTATTACTTAAAAGAAAATATTCTACGAACTGTTTTAGTTGTTTAATTTCCTGTTGTGAAGCTTTTAAACGTAATTTATATGTTTGAGCTTCAATTTGAAGAACACGATTTTCTTGTGCTAAAGAATCAATACGTTTAATCAAGTGTTCACAACTGAACTTTGATTCATTTCGATTTGTTGTTGCATAATCAGCTATTGATGAAACATCAGATTCACATTCACTATCAGTTTGCATTGATTGAATGATACTAAATCAATCGTTGTGAAAACTGATTTTTTTTTGGTTTTTCAGTTTCTTGAATTTTTCTTATAACAAAATTCAAATTTACTTTTCATTACTCATTATTGATTAGTTATTAATCAATGACTAGAATTTCACTGTCAATATTGAATATGTGCTCAATAAAATAAAAAAAAAACAGTACTTTGATTGAAGCTTTCTGACATTCTAATCTTCAATCTGATAGGATAAATAAAACGTTAATGCACTATAAGCATTTTTTAAATTTAATCGTATATGTTTTTTTTCAAATATAAATAGTTAAAAAGCTGAAATATTAAATTAAAAAAGTATATGCTTGTGAACGATATTAGCGCTTAGGTATTTATTGGATGGTGGATTTTGCCAGCACTGTTTTTCTTTGTGTACAATGAAATTGTGATTCGTTTGATCCGAGTTTAATAAATAATTATTCTACAACGTTAACATACTCATCATTCTTTTCGAAATAACATCAAGCATCTAATGTCGAAATATCAATTAGGATCAATTATTTTTTTCGTAAGACAAATTATTTTTAATGTTAGTAGTAAAAAAACAAAATCTAACTACACTGTTTAGGTATCTTATTATTTAATATTTGTGAATGGTGGTGCTATTCAATTAACAAGTAGTAATATTGATTCTATTCTTTGTAAGTTAAAATCTATTATTTAAATCTAATTTAAAATTAAATTGTTTAGCATCGTATGATATTGTTTTTGTTAATTTTTATGCAAATTGGTGTCGATTTAGTCAAATGCTTGATCCTATTTATAATGAACTTGCTGATAAAATTACAAAAGAATTTCCTGTATGCAATTTTATTCTTTTTTTCAATAAAATATTGTTTTGTTTTTGTTTTTGTTTTATTTTAATGAAGCAATCAGGTGTTATTGCCATTGGAAAAGTTGACTGTGATTCTGATAATGCAATTTCAACCAAATATAATGTTAATAAATATCCAACATTAAAATTATTTCGACATGGAATCATGACTAAACGAGAATATCGTGGAGCAAGGTTGGATTTTCTTCTATAAATATATATACATATATACATTGTTTATTGTTATAAAATAATTTTTTTTATTTAGACAAGTTGATGCGTTTTTTGATTTCATTCGTAAACAAATTGAATCATCAATAATGAAACTATCAACGCCAAGTGATTTGATAACAATAGATTCAAAAAAACGTTATATTATTGGACATTTTGATGATGAAAACTCAGAAAACTATAGAACATTTACAAAAGTAGCAAGCCTTCTTAGAGATGAGTGTAATTTTGTTGCATCAACAAATAAGTAAGCGTTTAATTGTTATCTTTTTTTCAAGTCTCTAATTTGAACAAGTCTCTTCCAGAAGACATTTTTTCACTACCAACATTTTATTAAGTTTCATTTCTTTGAACAAAGAATGAAGATATGTTTAAAAAGAAAACACTTTCATAAATATATTTCATATTTTCGGTATGCAAAATTGAAGGATCTATATAAAAAGAAGTCATTTTAAATTGATTTCTAGATAATTATACTGAATTAAAGTTTTAGAATGAAATTATATTTGAACAAAACAATTTTTCATTAAAATTCTCTTAGAAAAAAAATAAGTTCAATCTTTTATTTCTCTTTCAAAATATGATAAATATGTTTTTTTGAAAACTATATTACTTTGGATTATTTATGTAACTATAAGAATATAAGATAATATTTTTATTCATTAAAAGTTACAAACTCAAAATAATATCAATAGAATCGAAATATTGATAGTCTCTATTAAATTAATATTGATAATCATTATTTAATATTAAACAACTTATTGTTTTATCTAATTCAATATATTTAAATAAATTTAAAAAACTTTTGTTTTAGAGATGAATTCAAAAATGAACGTCCATTAACTGATGTTGTATATTATCGTCCTTCAGAAACGTTAAATGAAAAAGAAATTTATTACATTGGTTCAATAAATCAACAAGAATCTTTAATAACTTGGTCTCGTGAAAAATGTATTCCATTAGTTCGTGAAATAACATTTTCAAATGCTGAAGAATTAACTGATGAAGGTTTACCATTTCTTATCTTATTTCACAAAGCTGATGATCATCAATCTGTTGCTTTATTTGAACGTGAAGTTGCCAAACAACTGCTTAATGAAAGATGTAAATAATTTTTTCTTTTTATTAATAAAAATAATGTTTGAATTTTCTTTTTCTTTTCAGCAAGTATCAATTGTTTACATGCCGATGGAGCTCAATTTATTCATCCGCTTCAACATTTAGGAAAAAGTATGGCTGATTTACCATTATTAGCTATTGATAGTTTTAAACATATGTTTCTTTTTCCCGATGTTAATCAACTTTCGTAAGATTTTAGTGTAAAATAAAAATAAAAGTAAACAGTTTTAATTTTTAGAAAAGATGGAAAATTATTAGAATTTGTTAAAGATCTCCATTCAGGAAAACTTCATAGAGAATTTCATAATCCGCCACCACCAACCCAACAAACATCAACAACTACAGTATCATCGATAGGTGTAAGTTTATTTTGATGAATTTGATTCAACTATTTACAAATTTCTGAATTAAATTAAAAATTAAACTTATTTTCTATAATATCAATTACTTCATGATTATTCTATCTCTAAAATAATCCAAATGTATATTTTATTTCTCTAGATGTTTCTTTTATGAATCTACGTCTTATTACTACATAAAACGAATTTTCGTTAAATGAAAAATGTCATTCTAATTACTATATAATAAAGATTTCAAGGGCATTGAGTATTTCTCCTTCGCAATAGTAAATCTAAAAAGTAGGAACCGTTGATAAAGAACTTGGAAAATAGCTGACTTGTTCAAATTTTCTAAAATCTTAAGAAAATTTCATCTGTTTGAGCTGAACTGCTGAAAATATAATGACTAATATGTATGATAAATGTTCATGTCAAATCAATTTATTATCATTTTTGTTCAATCTATCTTAAAATATAACGAATATTCGTTAGAAATTACTGTAGTTTCAAAGAAAAGACTTGATTATAAGATTTGTTTTTTGAAATATTAATTCCACTTAGCGATTGATTTAGAGATTAAGAGAAAAATGACTAACCGACGAGATTCATTATTGAATAGAAATGTATTATTTATTATTGTTTTCTTTTTAATATGATTACTTGTATTTTTAGAGGAGAACAAAATGAAACTCTTGAGTATTTTTCACGGAGAAAACTTGATACTGTGAATTTTTTATTAGTTCTGACATAGAAACTGATTTAATTTTTAGTTTTTATAACAAGAAAGAGATTTTTCTTAATTTTATCTGATCGAAAAGTTTCTAACTTTATCTGAAAATGAAAATGTTCTATGGATACATAATCAATTTTCAATAGATGATAAATTGTTTTCATCGTGAAATGAAAGAACGAGAAAAATGTTTTTTCAACCTTTACCTGATTCTAAAATAAACTTTTGTAAGTAACCTGCCCATAAGACATTTTGCTCTTTATTATTTGTGGGATTCCAAAGAAAAGAAAAATACGTTTTTGTCCTATTCTACTGCTGAAAATACAATAAGCAAAGTAGGAGAAACTTTTTATGTAGATACGAATGTTATTGAGATGAATTTCTTCAAAAGCAACAATCGTCTCGAATAGAATTTCTAATTCATATAGAAATCTACATGGCTAATTCTTAGTTCTGCTAGAAAAATAAAACTGAAATGAATTATTCTTTTAATTTTAGGATGATGGTGATTCAAAAAGTAAACATATTCCAAAAACGTCGTCGTTAGCTACAGGCGATTCTTCATCAGATCCGATGAATAATATAATAAAGTCAGGTTCACATCCATCATCACCACCAGAATCAGTTTTTGTTCGTTTAACACCAAATCGTCAACGTTATTCATTTCGTGATGAATTATAAAAAAAAAGAAAAAAACTTTATACATTGAATCTCGGCTTGCCGCTTGCTGCTTCTTTTTGTTATAAAATTAATATTGAAAACCAAAAAAACATAATTTTTCTTTTCATATATTTATTCGACACAAAAAAAATAATAAATAAATTGCTCGATGGTATTTTAGTTAATTTAAATGGTAATTCAATATTTTGTTTTAGATAGAAAAAACATAAATGCGACGACATCGTCAAATAGCTTTACTTGGATTTCCAGGTGTTGGTAAATCTTCACTTGCTCATCATTTTGTGTATAAACAATTTTATAACGAATATGATCCAAATATAAAAACAAGTAAAAGAATACTAGAATAAAAGTTTTCTAATGGAAAAGAAAAAAAATTGTTTCTGTTAAGATCTTAACTATCAATGTATTATTAGTGGCGAAGAATATGATTTGGTCATTGTTGACAATGCTGGATCCGATCAATATACATTAAATCATAGTGACTTTGATACGAGTGATGCTTATGTTATTATATATGCTATCGACGATCGACAGAGGTTCTTTTGTTTTATTATAGAAAGCTTTTTGTTTTATGATTCAATGTTTTTGTCTAGTTTTGAAATGGTATCGAAAATTCGCGATAAAATTATTTCAACAAGTCCTAGTACTAGGTAAAAATGAATGATTTATAAAATTATTTAAAATAAAATTCTGTTTTCTTTATTAGAATACCAATTGTTCTTGTCGGAAATAAAATCGATCGAAAAGATGAAAGGTATTGTAATAGTTTTTTGAAAAATTGATTTATTCTTTAGTTTTTTGACTTTGAACAAAACGTTTTGAGCGAATTCTATGTGCTATTTTAATTTGATTATGATTAATTGAAACAAACTTTTTGATTATTGCTACAAAATTGGTCAAGCTAAAAGGTTGATGGAAAATATTTATACTGATTTTTCTCTGTATTGAAATCAAACTGAAAACACTGATATCATTACTTTTCATTATTATCTATATTGTCTGAAGACAAATTTGTTTCTATTAAATATATGACAGAATTAGAACGAAATTCATTTAAATTATTTTGAGCGAATGATTTCCTATGGGACTATGAAACAAACATTTTATTAAATGTTTGTAAATGCTCACAAGGGAAATGTCTAAAGAATTCCTTCTGTATTTTAGTTATTCAAAAGACTACACGATATGGAGCATTAAAATTATTCTTAATAGCTGTTTTAACAAAAAAAGCTGGACTCCTGAGCTCTAAATAATCATATTATATAGTTGATTCACAAGGAAATTACGGTTATTCAAAAATAAAGATGATTTTTTTCTGCTACCTATTATTTATTTTCTCAGTTTTTCTTTGTTAGAAAAACTTGTGGATGAAAATATTTTCTTCTCAAATTTCAACACTTGTTAACGATTTATCTATGCCTAGGACTATTTCGGCGAGTAGAAGCCTACGAGAGACTATCGTTTGAAATGAACGATCATCATAACATCTTGACTATATTTTCTCAACTTGGATGTTTACATGTTGAACTATCTAATCTAGTAAATAGCAATGAAGAAGTATTTAGTATTGTAGTTCGTTTGAAAATTTGTTGATAGAATCAACTGTTCATTGAACTAGGAATAAATCTAGTGAATATAGTTTGAAAAGTAGATAAGCGATAGAATAAATCAGTACTAATGATATGAAATCGAATTCGGATAACACTAGAAGCAGCTTATTGAAGATTTAATTTAATTTATGAGAAAAATATTTATCCATAATCAATACGAATAGATACAGAAATACTCTGATTATCTAAGACATATAAATCAATTGAGTATACCTTATCGATTGATAAATGAAAACGGAAATTTAGAAATACTAATTTTGACTATAATGATCTCATTGTGAGATTTGCTTTTTTAGTCGACAGATTTGCTTGCTTCTGATTTCTTATAACAATTATTTTTTCTAGTTAAACGAAAAAATAAACTTATTCTTTTTCAAAACAATAATGAATAAGAATTAAAAGTTGCTTTAGAATAGATTCAAAAATTGAATTAATTTATGCTAAAAGTTTTTTCACTAAAATATATTAATGAATAAAAACAAGTACTTGATATAAATCACTGAAAGATTGTTGAAGATAATTAAAATCTATCTACTTTACTTTATATGGAAGAATCATATTGTAATAAAAACGAATTTATTTCAAAGACGCGTCATTTTTTTTAGAGAACCTTTTTAATTTGCTATGAAAATTGTTGAAAACATATCCGTACGTAAAAAATAGTTTAGCATAGTAGTTAAATTGTTATCAGTTCATAAACATGAAAAATTTTCATTATCAAATGAAGATACGATAGAATAATTAAGAAAAGAGCAAACGTTATTTTCTCGCTATGATTTATATTTAACTCGAAGGCTTAATAAAAGAAAGAAAAATATTATTAATGTCTTTTTTTCGAATTGAATCCTATTGATTGATAGTCTATGTAACAAGAACAATTTTGTATATTTCAATAATAAAAATAAATTAATAAATGTTTTTAGAGTTGTTTCAACGGAAGAAGGTCGACTATTAGCTCGTACATGGAATGTTCATTTTATTGAAGCGTCAGCGATGAATTTAGAAGTAATAATTGATTATATTTTCTATATAATCTATTTGAATTAATTTTGACATAGGCTGTAAAAAAACTATTTGAAAAAAGCATTGTTGCTATGAATTATATTGATCCAACAGAAGATCCAAATGAAGAAAATTCAACAGAAAAACATGCAAATGAAACTAATTCATCATCATCATCTCGGAATGGTTTCAATAAAAAGCAAAACGGAAATTTATCATTGAAAGAACAATCATCGAAAACAATATGCATTATTTCCTGAATTGTACCGTTCTCTTTTTTTTTGTTCTTTTTAAATGTAAATAGATTCTTTTCTTTGTACATTACTTTCTATTATTCATGAGAGTTTTTGTTTGTTGTTCTTTGAAAATCATTTGCAAAAAAAGAAAAGATTCTCGGTTTCCTTAGGTGTTGGCTGTCACTTACTCATTTTTAAATTCACAATCAAATTGGTTGTTTACTAAAGAACAAACCAACCAATGCATTGAGTACCAAAGAGGGATCTTCATGAATAGAAAAATATTTGAATGTTTGACCGAGAAAAAACTTCCCAGTTTTCATCACGTACTTGAATATTATCTTACCCAGATGGAAGACACGATCGTAAACGGTAAGCAACGATTAAACATGTATAAATGCCTACTAGAGCGAAACGAGAGAAAAAACAAGAAAATTATATGAAAGGTAAAATTTTTATACCTTTCAAATAAAGATAAATCAATTCTTTATTTCGAAAAACATTTTTGAAACCTGTTTTTGTCGGCATATGATGAGGCGTTATGCAAATGGAAATTCAAGTAATAATAAGGTAGTTAAATGATAATAACTACTTTACAGGAATGCAACAATCGTGAATCATATTAATAAAGGGTATTCAATACGCAGATCTAATATGATGAAGACGATACCAAGTACGCAGAGTATGAGAGCCAGATGATTATAAGGTTTTGGAAAATCATTACATACAGTAAAAAAAGAACACTAAGCGCACTGGCACGGGAAAGTATGTCGAAAACGTGAAGGAGATATTTTTGCATTTCAATGAATTGATTTTTTAAATTTTCGTCATGATTTTGTAGGCACTTATATTACTATATGTATGTTCATGGAATATTATTGCCTAGTAAATATCTTGTCAATTACATGTAGAATAGTTAGGCATTCTCTTTCATTAGCATGTTAGAAAAATTGAACAAAACATAATCATATATATTCTTTCTCTTTTTATTCGAATTTTCTTATAATGAAATGGATATGCAAGGAAAAAAATTCTATATGCCAAGAAAAGCAGTTGAATTCTCGACAAAATGAGACGTAATCAATCCAAGAAAGACTAGTAGTGTGTAGGAAACTTTATTGGGTTATTTTTGGCCGTCATAAGTTATTATAGTAATTCAGAATATCTTAAACAATGTATCTGAGAGTATCTATGCATAGAGAATATTTCAGTTAGTCTTAAATTTTCTGAAAAGGCAAGCCAGTACCATAGTATAGTACGAAGAAATATAAATTTAACATAATTACAAGTTAACTAACGTTCTCTGCGCACAAAAGTGTGCCGAATGAAGTAGGGAGAGAGTTCCGTGGAGTAAACCTGAGTTAGAGTTGTAGTAAAGAAATAAAAAAATACGATGGCTGAAGTAGAATTTTAAATGTGAGACAGAAATTCTGGAATATTATGCTCTAAATAATAGCCAGAGTCACCAAGACCGAAACCAAAAAGAAAGCTTCACTGAGATGGGTATCAAAACAAAAAGGTTCTGCATATCTCTCATGCGTATAGTACATGATAGTTATTATTAAACACTAGTTTTAGACTGCTTTCAGATTTTCATTTTAAAAAACTTCAAGGAGAATTTGATTTCTATTCGTGACTACAGCAAATGAAAAAAAGAATATGAACTACCAGCGACAAGGTCTGAATTTCCGATTATATTTTGATGGATTAGTCAGATTTATTTAGCTTAATAACTTTGTGAAATACATATTGACAAAAAAGTTTCATTTCTTTTACGTATCTAAAACTTATATACGTATTGATGACTCGAATTTTCTTCTATGTTGGTACATACAAAAAGAAAAATTACTACGGTTACCACTTGTTAAGTTTTCATAATATATTTATCGGCGATACTTCATTTATTATCCAGATAAAAAATATTTTATTGTAAGTAAATATATCACGCAATGAAAGAGAATGAAGAAGAAACAAAAAGACGAATGTTCTGAGCACCATCTAGTAATGCCATGCTTTCAATAACTTTGATATTGTTGACATAGTATCTTCCAAAACATTGTACTTTAAAAAGCAATAATTCATTGTTTCAGAAATATATATCGGAATCAATAGTAGTCAGATCCGAGCTAGCTATTAGAATCCTCTTTATCATCAAGAACATGTCAAACTGATGTGAAAAGCATTTATTTGCTTTTCGTCTAGTTTAGGCAAGAACAGCACTATTGAACGTCAGCGTTGTAGGACTATATACTTTAGTGAAGTCTTCATTTATTCAAATGTAATTTTACTTTATCAATTAACATATCTTGCTTCTCTTTGGTTACCAAAGAACAACTCTCTGTGTTTTTCCTTGTTTTTCATCGCGACAAGCAATTATGAAAATATGGGCTATTCAGTAAATCGATTAGAGAAAAATATGCATCGCATTTGTACTTACTTTTTTTAGTTTGGCTGGCATTATTAGCACCAATGGGCTGTAGAAATACAAAAACTGCTCCTGACGAAATAGAAAATAGCGGCTCAAATTTCGAAGCAACGATTCGAAGAGTTCAACGGACGTGGCCAACGATTAAAAAAGCTCAATAACTTAGGTCCAAAAGCAGTTGCACAGTAAGTTATCGAGTTCATTGAAATATTTTACAAAATATAAGAAAAAAAGACGTAACAATACTCTTATTTTGGAATCGATTACATATGGTTTGTCTTCTCGCATTCTCTAGTCTCCTGCACTTGTATCCTATACTGAAACAGCATTGTAATGTGTCTCCGACATTGAAGAGTCAATCCGATCTGCTTCATACAACTAAACTGAGAGAATTGGGTACCGTGCTTCTTACAATCTATTCGAATATAATTAAGAATGCAGATGCCAATCTAGACGAAAAAATACGAAACAAAGCAGTAGTCCTTAGCAGACAAGATATTAACCCGCGCATAATCGAAGTAAGTGAATCTAAATTTTCTTCACTAATCAACGAAAGCTCTTGTATTATAGCCGTTTGGCGACAGCCTCTATCACATCGCTACGCATCAAATTAACATTGAGTTAACAGAAAAAGAAAAACAATCATGGGAACATTTTACTAACTATATCTCAGCTGATCTCGTTGCTGAAATGACTCGAGAAAGTAACAATGAATCTCACTTTTAGTTGATATCATTTTTAAGAACAATAATTATTCAATGCATGCATTACAACTTGTTTACTAAATATTTATCACATTTAAAAAACACTAATAGATTACTTTGTCATTCCCTGTCTCCTTAAAGTCTGGTTCATGTACCGTTGATTATTCCCAGCTGTCATGTTTAAAAGGTTAGCTTACATAAAAAAAGAACATCTAAAAATAAATTTCGAGAAACTATGAAAAAAGCTGAAGATTCCAGATTACTAAAATATATGTATCGCAATAGAGAAATTATCAAGAAGTCACTAAGGATTGGACTATTTTAAAAGTTGTCTTTCACGTTAAATCTTTCGCTTGATACTAAAATTTATCGAAATAATTTTTCTCAGTGATGAATAGAAAAACTTTTAAATAATTGAAAGCTACATGATAAATTTAAAATTATATAAATTCTAGTTGAGATCGAAAGACTTTAAATCTTTAAATGGCGACTATTAATGCTGCAATCTTAATTTGTGGCTAGACTAGAATTTTTCAATTGGTTCGATCCGTTCTGAAAACTTTTTAAATTGGTAAATAGTGATTGTCTCATTCTCGGAACCGATGATGATTAAGAACAAATTAGAAAATGATCTCGAATCGATTTAGAATTGATAAGCAGCTAATCTCCAGAATTTTTTCGATATTTTAGCAAAGTATCAAAAAATAAAACTTCAAATAAATAAATGTCTTAACGATGCTGAACACTTTCAACATTCCCGATGATGTTGAATTTTAACGAGAGTTTAATTTAATTTAAGATAAGACTGACTTATGACAAATTTTAATAATGAAATTTTAACTAAATGAATTACGATTATAGAGAAACATCTCACTTCCTTTCATACCCACTTAGCGATAAGACGTATTTTCTCTTGCGTTTCTGCTAAAGTATATCTCTATTAATAATACATCCTTTTCGGATATATGGCCAAGACAAGTGGATCTCAAGAAGAGATCCAACCCGTAAATAATCATACTGATTTTGGTTATTGGTATAATGAAATGAACAGTGATGAACAATTTGTACGTTACATGACAGAAATCTACAAGAAACAACACCTGAACATTTACATGAACAAACAACAAAATACAACAATGACTCATCATACGCGTTCCAATACCCAATCACCATCAAATCGACAACAAATAACTCGACAATTACCACAGCTAATGGATCATCCAATTAATATCGATCATATTCAAGAAATACATCACCGTCATCACCACCAGAACCAGACATCAAAGACATCTATAATTGAACGTGTTACACAGTCCAGTCCATCATCAACAAACCACCAAGTTTCATCAACACCACGACGACCATTAGAAGAGAGTGGATCAGAAAATCAATATCAACGCCAAATTAAGAAATCAAGACCCCATGAAATTACACCATCAGCTCCTTCACAACTATCAACAACAGTTAAACCATTTCACCTACCAACAGCACATCTTAAAAGAGCAGTAGCGAATAACTTACCGTGCTTTTACATAAAATTTGATAATAATATAACTCAACGTAGTATACCACCAGTCATGAAAGTGGCCAGATGGATTCGTCAAACAGTCCAACAGCAATCATCTGAATCAATAGGAGATTTTTCTATACTGATACCTGTTAGCACGAATCGATATAAATTTGGAGTAACATCAAAAAGTGATTTCTTATTACTTTGGAACTGTAAGTGGCCAAATGAAATGGACGACATTGATGTTGAAATACAACGACCTCGCTCTCTACCTGATTGTTGCGCACTAGTAGTGCGCTACGCTCCAGCTGATCTATCTAATGAATTCGTTTATCGAGAAATTAATAAATCAATCAGCTCAGCAAGTTCCTTCTCAAAAATCAACTATCATCGACCCCGATCAACAAATGATTATAGATTTTGTGTAGCCGATGCAAATGAATATGAAGAAATCTTAAAGATCGGTCGTATAGCAATCGGACATCTACTTCTACCAATAACTGCATTTTTGCCTGGTCTAAAATTGACTTACTGTGCAAACTGTTGGATAATTGGTCATACTAAACCTGAATGTAAAATGAACCCTCGATGTCGTAAATGCTTAGATAATTGGGAATTTAATCATCGATGCCAAAAGCCAATATTATGTGCTCAATGTGAAGGTCCACATTTATCAACAAGTATAGAATGTCCAGTGGTTTACAATTATCGCATAACATTAAAAGATCAAGTTAAAAAAGCCATTAATGATGGATTAATAAATCAACCAAGCATCAACCAAAAACGAGAAGCTAATCGTTATGTTGAAGATGAAAGATTTGAAACAAAACAAACAAATGGAACTAAACAAGCATGGGGACGCCAATCAAAATCAACAGATAGGCCACAAATTCAACATGGAAATGAAAATGAAAATGATCGACTAGGTGAGCTAGTATGCCGAACTAAAGATGTTTTAGATATAATACGTCGAATGGAATTGAAGATGGATAACCAAGTTGTAAAAGTTGATATCTTAGAAAAAAGATCTGTATTGAATAAAGAAAGTTTGATTGACCTAGCAAAGATCATTCAACAGCTCATCAATGCAACATTAGAAAAGAAAAACAAACAACAACTACAAAGCTTAGTACAACAACTAGAAGTATTTAAAGAGAATGTTAGTGAAAAGTTTAATGCTATCACAAATGATCAACAACAACAACAAACACCAACATCTCCGTCCTTAGAACCCAATAGTAACAGAATACAAACTAAGTTAACAACTTTCAATAACAACGCGAACTACGATAGAATGGAGCAAGATTCACCAATTAGTAACGTAAATGCTTAGTAGTTCCTTGTTATATTCTATGAACATTGATGCAATTTCTTTTGTTCCCAACCCTTATTTCTTTTCTTCTTCTTCCCTTGTTG
>OENM01000321.1:67733-101254 GCA_900239745.1 Rotaria magnacalcarata | reverse complement strand
TTTTTACTCACTTGACGTACGCATCACAAGTCGTCGTTTTGTGTCGCAATGATCGCGAGAACCATAAATCGTAGAAAACTCATTGAAACTGGAGATGAGAGTATCAAGATGGAACTTTTAACATCTGTTTTCTAAACTTCAACCTGAAGTTCCATTCAGTCGCAAATTTGGTTCCAAAAATGGCGAAAATGAAAGAATTTATCAAGAGATAATTAAAGTGACGTCATGAACATATGTTAACCACTATAGTCTATTCATTTACAGCTGATCTAAGATAATGAATCATAGAGATAATTAATCGATCAATCAAAATCGGTCTTTAAGAATGAATCGCTAAGTAAGAATAGAGTTTTCAGAGTGATGAATAGCACTATGGCTACTTCAAAAGTATTCAAAATTTCTCTGAATTGTAGATTTTTCGTAAAGATCCGATTCGAGCTTTGCATCGCATTTCGTATTCGAGTGAACCTTGAATACCATCTAGTTTTACTTTTTTANCTATAGTCTATTCATTTACAGCTGATCTAAGATAATGAATCATGAGGATAATTAATCGATCAATCGAAATCGATCTTTAAGAATGAATCGCTAAGTAAGAATAGAGTTTTCAGAGTGATGAATAGCACTATGGCTACTTCAAAAGTATTCAAAATTTCTCTGAATTGTAGATTTTTCGTAAAGATCCGATTCGAGCTTTGCATCGCATTTCGTATTCGAGTGAACCTTGAATACCATCTAGTTTTACTTTTTTACTTGACGCGTACGCATCTTTTTTGTCATTTTGTGTAGCAATGATCTCCAGAACGGAAAATCATAGAAATGTCGTTAAAACGTAAGATAGAAGTATGGAGGTCGAACTTGTTACATCTTTTTTCAAATCTGAGATTCCGTTTACTCACAAATGTGGTTCCAAAATGAAGGTTTTGAAAGTTTTTATTGTTTGATAGTTTCGCGTTAATTAAAATGACGTCATCAATAGTTGTTAACCAATAGTCTATTGCTTTACATCTGATTCAAGATAATNATTCATGAAAATAATTAATCGTTCAATGAAAAAACTCGTTAGACAACTAGTTGTTACGTTTTCAGAGAGATTTCCTAGTGACGAATTTCAAAATGGTCGATTTAAGAATAGTGAATGCGAAATTTTTATTCGAAATTCGTATACGGAAATTTAAAAAATATAATCGATTATAATGAATCTTAAAGTGGATCATTTATTTTTAAAATCTTATTCTCACTACTTTCGAATATTCGGCTCGTGTGCTTCGCACTGCATCTCGTAGTCGAGTGAAACTCGAATACCATCTAGTTATCNATTCATGAAAATAATTAATCGTTCAATGAAAAAACTCGTTAGACAACTAGTTGTTACGTTTTCAGAGAGATTTCCTAGTGACGAATTTCAAAATGGTCGATTTAAGAATAGTGAATGCGAAATTTTTATTCGAAATTCGTATACGGAAATTTAAAAAATATAATCGATTATAATGAATCTTAAAGTGGATCATTTATTTTTAAAATCTTATTCTCACTGCTTTCGAATATTCGGCTCGTGTGCTTCGCACTGCATCTCGTAGTCGAGTGAAACTCGAATACCATCTAGTTATCTAAATCACACAGGTAGATGATTACATTTTTGTAACGTTGCTTTACAGATAAAACGACTTTTGTCGAAATCAATTTGTATCGCTATTTCATTTTATTCTCAATTCTTGAGAAAATTCGACTCGTGCTTCGCATCACATCTCGTCGTTTTGCGTCGCAATGATCTCGAGAACCATAGATGATAGAGAACTCATTCAAACTGGAGATGAAAGCATCAAGATCGAACTTGAGAAATCTTTTTTTCTAATTTTCAATCGGACGTTTCGATCGCCTAAAAATATCGTTCCAAAATGACGATTTTGAAAGGTTTTTACCGTTTCAAGGCTTTAAAATAATTAAATGACGTCATCAACTTATCGTAACCAATAGTCTATTCGTTTGCAGCTGATCTAGGATAATGATTCATGGAAATAATTAATCAAGCAATCGAAATTGTTCTTGAAGAATCAATCACAAAGTATGAATAGAGTTTTCCTAGCGATGAAATTCATCATGTCTACATTAAAAGAGTATTTCTTCGAATTCAAGATTTTTCGGAGTAGATCCGATTCGAGCTTCGCATCGCATTCGTATTCGAGTGAAACTTGAATACCATCTAGTTTTTTGTGCTTTCTCTCAACTCTAGCAAACATTATTTCTGTTTATATGAATTTAAACATTGACATTGTAAGCTTTTCATTTGTTACGGTTTTTCTTTTCTCGTTTGAATTTCAATGGAATAAAATTGAATTTTGGGAAAAAACGATTTGTTAGTTCTGTTATTAAGATAGGAATTTTTTAAAAAAAGTGTTATAAAAGATCGTAACATTTCTATTGTTTTCGATCTTTCAAGTATTTGTTTCTTTTTAGTAGGAAGAACAAAAATAAATATAGATACAAAAAAAGAAAAAAGACCAGAGAAATATTTTAAGATTCCGTTGTTTGTAGTAGATCACCTAATGGTACAGCATGTTGCCGTAAAATAATTTCTTTATAGAGTACATTATCTTCATTGGCTTCGATATGTTCTTTATCTAAATTGAAATAAAAAATTTATAGAGAAAAACTTAAACTAGATTCGTGCTTTTACCAAGTCGTGCTAATGATAGAGAATTTTTTTTCAGTAGAACGCCAGATCCATTTCGTGACTGATGTTTGATACTATTACTCTTATTAGTTATAGAAGTAACTGAACGTGAACGTGAATCAAATGATTTCATAAACCAATCTTGAGGATTTGAATCCGATTGAAGAGGTTCTCGTAAACATCGTTCAGCTAAGGTTGGTTTTACACGGAATCGCCCTGGATTCGAAGCACGAATAGCTTGACGATCGGTTCGAGCTTGATCAAGAATCGCTTGACACTATTTTAAGAAAATAATTTATTTATTAGAAGTAAATTAGAAGTAAATTAAAAGCAAAAACGAACTCGTTTTGATTGATAAGCATACGATGGATCAGTGAGTAATTCTGAGACTTTTAAATTATTTTTAATTGATTTCGATGCATGAGCTTGTTCGTAATAACTCAAATTTTGTTGATATGGATGATCGGAAAATACATTATCACGTTCATAGACTGGATCAGTAAATGGTCTAAAGAAAAATATTCATATAGAAATTTTAAAGATTAAACGATTTTTTTGTTTACACTTTATTCGTTAATAATTGATAAGTTTGTTCAAGTAATCCTTCAGCTCCACCGTCTTTGCCATGTAAAGTAGCATCGATGAAATCCATGGAAATAGCAAGATTTCGCTTTGCTATAAATTGTTTAACTAGTGTCCAGTTCAGTAATCGAGCATTTAACGAACGACCATTAACAAATGCAAACATATTTATTTCTTTAGGAAAATAGGCATGCAATATTTCTGCGTAAGTATAGCCATTTGATAGATCCCTTTATGAGAAGAAAAAAAAACAAAGTGCTAGATAAACAAAAAAATAATTGTTTAATTTTAGTAGAGCTTCTGTGATAGTAAGTATTCATCTATAATTACCAAGTACTCTAAAAAAAACAACAATTAAAGGATACCATTTGGTACTGACTTTTAATCTCATTCGCTCGTTTAAATCTACATTGCTTTTTTTCCGTAAATAATCATTAAACTTTTGTACTGATACGAATAATTGCTTTCTCAATCTATGAAATTATGAACAACAGATTAACATTTTCAATTTTCCTAATAATACTTTAAACATAGATTGAAAGATATTATTAACTTGAATTTCGCCTTCAGCGTATACGTCCTTTTAAGAGGACAAAAGGATAGCGTCTCTCTCTTACTTTCTTTCAAGGAGCTATTGAACATTTTTCTCTTAAAGAAGAAAAACTGGATTTCTTTTTTGTCTAATTTACCATTTTGGCATAACAACAGGATATGTTAGATAGAGACCCTCGAGCCATCGAAGTATTTCACGAGCTGTTCGCGCAACCATATCTAAAAGATTTTTGTTTGTTCTTTCGCTTATAAAATCACATTAAACATATAAACGGCGATTTTCTTTCATTATTATGATGCGTCGCTAGGATATGCCCTCTATTGATCAATGACTATCGGTCATAACTTATAAAATTTTCTTTTTTTCCATTCAAAAACAAAAAAGATGAAATGAAAATACGAAGAAAAAACAATTCAATCTCAAACAAATATTTTTTCGAATATCCAATCAACATTTGATTGGTTCATAAATTATCTTTTCTTGTTATTATCATCATTATTCATACACAACTTGTTTTTTCTTTGTATTCAAATCAATCTCACCGAGAACGAGAATGACAGAGCCGAACCCAGCATCGTCCGTCAATGACGATATACCTTCAACAAACGAAACTGAACAAACAGAGACAACTGAAATAAAAAATAGTAGCAAATTTTTCTAAATATCTATATTATTATTGTTATTTGTTTTTTAAATTAGATGAACCTAATCATGAAGTAGTAACTACAGCATCCACTGAAACTTCTACTAATGAAAATGTTCCTGAAGAAATTAAACCTGAAGAAAAAACAGAAATACTAGGTTCATTTATTTTCCTTATAAATTTCATTTTGTTTATTTATTGATTTTTAAAGACTCATCACCGAATACAAAAGAACTCGAAAATCAATCGAAAGAACCATCAAGTGAACGTCAATTTCAAGATGCTGAGAAAGCAACAGAAGATGACGAAGAAGCATGTGATGATAATGATTCCGAATATGAAGATGTCGATGATGAAGAAGGTGAAGAAATTGAAGAAGATCATCAAGCATCAACTTCGAATCAAACAGCAAATAAAGTATGAAGATTATATTAAAGTTTCATTGAGTTCATGTTTGTTTATCTTTAATTCAGGCTGCAACCGATGAAGATGACGAACGTATTAATATAAAACCTCGTCGTTTACCGAAAAAACGTGATGAAAACGAACATTCAGAAGGCGATGAAGCTGACGATAATCAAAACGCAACAAATGCCAAAGCAAAACAGACTCGTCGAACTGACAAAGTCTGATATAAATATCTTTGAAATTTTGTTATTTTTCATTTTGATTTTTCTAATTTTTGTAGAAATCAGATAATAATCGTGAGACAGTTGATGATGATAATGATGCTCGGAATCCAGCATATATTCCACGTAAAGGAAAATTCTATGAACATGATGATCGAACAAATGATGAGCCAGAAGAATCAAAACAGTATGTGTCCAAAGCGAATTTCTTGTTATTCAACAATAGATTCACTTTTTATTTTTATTTTTTTTTGAAGAGATACAACAAAAAATCGAAATCGAACATATCGAGATTCAGATGCTAAATGGCAACATGATAAATTTTATGAAGATGAATCAAGCGCTTATCAATCGAGTTATCAGGGACGCGGACGTGGACGTGGTGGCTTTAGGTTTGTTACATTTCTTCACTATTGAAAATAGTTCTGCGTTAATGAGAACAGATTTTTAGCAGTTTTACATGATACCAATTAATTTTTTGAACAAAAAAATGCTTTTTTTTTGTAAATATGATTGATTCAGTATAGCTGTCAACGTTGATTCTGTATGTCATATTTGTCTTCTATTTACATTTATTTGACTGTAAAAGAAGCCATTAAAAGGAAACATTGGTTGAGAAGAAAATATAAAATTGAATAGATACCCTTCATTTTCAAATATATGATTTCAGGACTCATTGAATCTCTTATATACTCGGTAGTTTTATAAATTTAAAATCTATCGACCATTTTCAGACGTGGTGGTCGAGGCGGTGGCGATGAAGGTGATGATAGAAATCAATTACACTTGAACGATTACGTGGCTCCAAATCAAAGAGGACGAGGTGGTGGTGGTGGTTATCGTCAGCAGCAACAACAATACTATGAAGAAGGAACTGATTATCGTCGACGACCTCCCCCATTCGCTAAACCACGCAATGATAGAACAAATAATTTTAATTTTGAAGATTACAATCGTCCATCATCACATGCTAATAATCGTGGTCGTGGTAATCGAAATAATTATAATGAACAACAGGCACCACCTCGTCGACAACGATATGATATTGAACAATATCAACCTGAAGAACAATCAGCACCTCCATCTCGTAACAATCAACAACAATTAACAGCTGAACAAGCATTTCATCGTGAAAGAAATTTTACGAATACTCAATACCAGCAACAACGTAATGTACCAAGAAATAATAATAACAATAATTATAACAATCGTGATGACCAAAAACGACCAACTGGACAAATAAATGAAGTAAATCAAGAAGATAATAGAAATCGTAATCAACGTCGTGAAAATAATGAGCCACCACGGCGTCAAGGAAAATTCAATAGAAATCCACAACAACAAAATGAACCTGGGTCTGGAAATTCAAATCTCTCAGCTGAAGCACCCAGTTTTGAACGTCCTAAACGTTATTCAAATATGCGTAGTAATGTTTCAAATTCTGGCCAACAGCAACCACCAGTTCAACAATCTCAAATACAAATGCAACCATATCAAGATCAACGTGCTGGTTATTATGAACAAAGTATATTTACTATCGCTGTTCGAACTTTTTATCTATAGTCAAATATTCATTTTTTTCCAGATCATTGGCAACCAACACCCCCACCTCCGACGACATATCTTCCGCAACAGCAGCAAATGATGCCACCACAAATGTATCATCCACAACCACCAATACCAGCTCCGCAGTCTTATTTTGTTCCACCACAATATCAGCAACCTGCACAATATGTGCCTATGAATTATCCACAAGGATCTATACCTCCACAAGTAAGATGAAGTAAATGGACTTTATGTTGTAAATTTAAGAGGGAAAAAGCGAGACTTCCGTGCTTCCATCCAATGGAAAAGTAGATGAAATAGCTTCACAAAATGCTCAGAATAGCTGCTGGGATCAGTTTGACTGTAGGTTATCGAGGTCGGAGAACTCGAATCTGGCATCAGTTTTTAGCTATTTTTTACCGGATGCTTTTTCGACAAGGGAGGAAAATCGCGACTGCCGTACTTCGAAGTACAAGTGAAGTACGGAAGTCGCGCTTTTTCCGCTTTGTGTAAATCACAAGATTGGCAAAGCGTTTTGAAACAAAGAGAACAATATTTAGATCCGCTAGAATTATTAGATGAATTAAGCAAAGACAAATGTCTCAAAATTTCTGTGATTAGCAAGAACAATTGCATTCTAATTCATTATTTTAATCGCATTCACACATCTCTCTTTATTTCTAGCTTCAAGATAAATGATATCAATAATTAATCATTTGTTTTACAAACAATGAAGTATTAGTGAAGAGAATGTAATCGAACAAATGAAGCCGAGGGGAATTCATCTCTTCGTTTGTAACTGTTTGATTTAGGATTGTATGTATTTTTATATTTATTTAATCAATGAAATTATATTTTTGGAATGTCTTTTGTTTTTTGTTCTAGTTCATTATACTTCATATTAACAAAAATACGCCGTAAAAGACTATTTTTCTTCTTTTCTTTTCATTCGTTTTTGTTATGCGTAATACATATTTCTCTTGTGTTCTTCGATTTAACTTTGACGGTTTTCATTGTTTAACGATGAAAAAAGAATCCTTAAACAAGATATTAAACGTTCCCTAAAAATAGCAACGAATAAATCAAACAAAAAAAAATTATTCTGTATTTTATTTGTCATTTATATAATGGGTGTATGTACATACCCAATTGTGTGTGCGTGCGTATCTGTAGCACTGTTTTTTTTTTGTTTTGTAAGTTCAACACCTGCTTAAAATTGTTTGCTACTGAACTATTTTTTTCTTCGTGTGTATTTTATTTGTGCCTGTCAATAATGGGTTGCTCTATCAATTTTCTTTTGTTCTGTTAGTTTTTCTGTTTATACATACTCGAGCTTGGACTAAACGGTACATGTCTATATCTTTATTATGATAATCAGAGACTAAAAACGAGTAGTCTCTGTGAAGTTTTTTCTTGGGTTGACGTTTGTCTTTCTATTACTCATTTTAAATGGCATTTACAGATGGTAACACTATAAATGCTTGATTATCCAATTTCGATAAGAGACTCTAGTCATTGTCCTCTTATCATAATCATTAAGAAAGCATTTCTCCATATTTTTATAGGGCTAATGACAACATCGTTTAGTCTTAATTGAATGCTTTTTCAATTCCCACATTGCCATGATTCAGTGTATGTTCACAGAAGGTCTCTATCAGTGTAGTAGTGTTCTAATAAAAAAAAATATAATAAATCGTATACCATTAGTCGGTTCGTTCTGTACTTGGCTTGAATGGATATTACATCTGTTGCACTTGACTTTGACTTTTTTTTGCATACATACATACATATATACGTATATACATATAAACAAGTAGACAAATAAAAAGGAGAGATTATTTTTACTTATGAAAAAAATCGATGAATGTTGCCTTACAAAAGAAATATGTATATTTTTTTATTATTCAATTTATTTAAAATAATACGTAAGTACAGAAATAAAAGTAAAACCAATAAATTCAATGCAAAAATAATCACTAGTTGGAGGAGAACATCAACGTCGTTTACTAAAATATTTATTGGATGAAAATAATCATAATCCACTTGAAAGACCTGTTTATAATGATTCACATAGTTTAACTGTAACAATGAATATGGCTCTTCAACAAATCATTGATTTTGTGAGTGCAAAAATGATACAGCTAGTGAACCTGTAAATTTTAATATGTTTATCTGATGAAATAGGATGAGAAAAATGAAATTCTCGCAGTTAGTGGTTGGTTAGTTCTTGTATGTATTTATTCGTATAGCTATTTTATGTTTTTATCTTCTCTCTAAATGTATGCAATTCAGGAATGGCACGATTATAGTTTACAATGGAAACCAGAAGAATTCGGATATATTCAAACAATTCGTGTACCTAGTACACGTGTTTGGACGCCAGATATTCTTCTTTATAATAGGTAAAAATAACCAATAGGAACAAGACAAGTGATATTTTTTGTTTTCTTCGATGAAAGTGCCGATCTCAATTTCGAAGGTATAATGAAAACTAATTTAATTGTGCAATCAAACGGTAGTATACTTTTTGTTCCACCCGCGATATTCAAATCAATTTGCCCATTTAATATTATTTCATTTCCTTTTGTAAGTTTTACAATCAAGAGTCACATAAACTCCGTTTTTTCTTTTTCTTTTCTTTTTTGGGATGTTCAAAATTGTACATTGAAATTTGGTCCATGGTCATTTGATGAATCTGGTAAGTAGAAAAAGAACCGAGCGATCATCTCATTCTCATTACAACATGACTAGTTGTGTGTTCAATCTTTCCTTTTTTCATTTTTATTCAGGATTCTCCTAGTTTGTGCATACAGATAAATGCGTTGCTGTTGTAAACGTTAGTAACATTATAATTAGCTCAGTACTCTAGAAGTGTTATGTTACTATTACAATTTCATTGAAGTGTGTTCTCCTCTGATTTCCGTTAGTTGTGTGAGAAAATTTCTTACTATTATATAAAAGTTAGTGATAGTAAGGGAATCGACTGGAGCTTGTAATTCTGGCTATATCGTTGACAGAGTTATTCTGGCAAGATCGATTATTTTTGCTTAGCAATAATGGAAGATTATTTGTTACATAGTGTCATGACTCAGCCATTGTCATATAAGAATTATCATCACCACTATTAAGGCAACCTATTTTTTCCGTTCATATTATCTTTTAAATATGAGTCAGTATGAAATAAAATGTAAAATATTTTGGTATTTATCTATATTGGAGATGATGAGCTTTTTTTTATTGAAATTCACATACTAATATACCAGTGAGAAAATTTATAGACCTACATTTGTCTTATCAATACATACACATATACATAAAGAGAGAGAATGCGACGAAGTTTTGCCGAATCTTATGTTAGATATTTTAGTGCTATTGTCTGTTAGTCTTTTTAATATGTTCTAATGAAACGAGCTTAACCTTTTTATTTTTGAATTTCCTAGGTATTAATTTAACTAATGAATCTAGTGAAGGTCAATTAGATGCATACGTTCAAAGTGGTGAATGGGATTTAGAAGGTAGAGAGAAGAAGGAAGAAGCGCCTTTTTTTTCATAATCTCAATTTCTTTTGTAGCTTTTGATGTTGTAAGAAAAGCTGTTGTATATGAATGTTGTCCAACTGTCTATCCATTTGTTTTATTTACCATTCGAATTCGTCGACGTACCCTTTATTATGTTGTCAATGTAGTTGGTAAAATATTTCATATATTCATATGTTATTTTGATTTCATATGATAATTAGTTTCGTTTTTAACATAGTTCCATGCGTTTTAATTAGTTTTATGACTTTACTTGGATTTCTTTTACCGCCAGATAGCGGTGAAAAATTAACTTTACGTAAGTCAATAATGATTAATATTTATAATGAAATATTTTTATTTTCCAAATAATAGAAATTACAATTCTTCTTTCGATTGTTATGTTCAGTTTATTAATAGCAGGAATCATACCTGCGAGCTCAACGGCTTTACCGACTATTGTCATGTATTTTACTACTGTTATGTGTATGTGTTCAATGTCTGTTGTTGCTACTGTTATTGTACTTGTTCTACATCATAGAAATGCAAAAAATCATACAATGCCTGCGTGGGTAAGAGATTTACGAACGAATGGGTTGATCGTTTTAAGTGAAAATAGATTATATATATAGAAATAGACTTAATCTATAGAAGTACTCGAAGCATTTCCATGGCAGACATAGATAGAAATCATCAAGAAAAAAAGATGGATTCCTAGAGATTCGAAATCTTGGCAATCCGATGAATAGGAAATCTGTGTATTTAACATTGTGTAGATTTAATATTCTAAATAGAGAAAACTATGAGCAAATTAGAAATGAAAACAGTTTGATAGACATCTGGGATGATCTATTAAGTCGAACTTTAAACTGTTTGCTGGTTAGTACGCATCCAGTTAAGTTGGTGCTGAGTCGATAACAGGAATATCTGAAATATTTGCCATCTATGATACTATTGTGATAATGCTGCGCTCTCATTTGTCAAAGATTATTTTAAACAAAATTATTCGCAGAAGTTTTTCTGATAGCGGCCAGAGATTTGTTTGATTAGAATTATTGAGGTTCATTGTCTTGTTACAATATGAATTGATTAATTCTCATATTGGATTCAAAATTGGGTCATTCCTATTGTAGAATTTCTTCTAGAAAGATGACTACAGCAGAGAATTGCATGTTTCTAATTGATATTAATGAGGTGTTATTTGGCTGATTGTTAGTTAGAATCAAGCTATTGAGATTCAGATTATTTTACTTTATGAGCTCATATCAAAAACTAAGCAAGTCAAAAAAGAAAACATTTTCCATGTTACTCATTTCGAAGAAATGAAAAATGTTCGTTTCATATTGGTAGTTAAGAATGTTTTTCATAAAAATCGCCTAGTAAATTTATTGTTCTCGTTATATTATGTGGCAATCTACCTGAGTCAAAGAAAGAAAGATGATGAGATATTCATTTCTACACTTTATGAAAAGCACTACACAATATTCGATGACGATTTTCTAAATAGAAAACTAGTTCGATCAATGTATAAAACAATAATTCAATATAAGATAATAGAAAAATAAAACACAAAACATGGCTATTCATCATAGTGCGGATCAACTGTTATTAGAAATTAGAGAGAATTTATTATTTAGTGAATCGTTATTTTTTTTTATGAATGAAACACTCAGAAATTTCTTTATCATATTTTATTCTTCTTAATATTCTAGATACATGTATATGTCAATCAATATTTAGCATGGTTATTATGTATGCAACGTCCAGGACATGATCTAAGTTGGAGAGCCATACGTCATCGGCATTGCCATCAAAATCATTCTATTCATAATCATAAGATTCCTTTGACCCCGTTATTAGAAAATTCATCGAAATCATTATTAGCAAATATACAAAACATTAATAAACAATTATATCAAAAATCTTCTGATCAATTATTGATACCGATGATGAATCACATTGAAAATTCTTCTGATAATCATGACTCAAACGATATACTACTAGCCTATGATATGAATACATTTCGTTGTGATATTCGTATCATAATGCATGAACTTAAATTTCTTGCAGATCACATACGAAAAGACGAAGAAGATGACGATACGTCACAGGATTGGAAATTTTCGGCAATGGTTATTGATCGCTTGTGTTTGATTTTGTTTTCCATCCTGACAACAATCTTTAGTTATATCACACTTTTCTCTGCACCAAACTTTTTTAAACTTCGATAAAGATAAAATAATAATATGTCTGTCCCGTTTCTTATCTTCTCTTTTATTGTTTATATCTCTATGTTTGCTTTTGTTTTTGTATAAAGAACATAAATAGATTGATGATAAGTTTTAACGTAGTAGATTGTCTGTTATTACAATCATAGCATTTGCTTTTTTTATATTTCTTTGTTAATTGCTTTTTTCCTGTTGACTAATACTGTAATATTAATTAATCACGGTATGGTAAGTAGAAAAAGATGAATTCATCCAACATCTTAGACATTTTCCATCAATGAATAGTTGATTGCTGATTCATCGTTTAAATGAATAGGAGAGTTCAATTTCCGCTCGAGTCAAGTATGTTGGTATGGAAAATAGAGGAAGTGCAGAGCGAAACAATTGCTAGTTCTATATAACATAGACTCATTTTCTTTCTGCACAACAGCTCGATCCTCGAGAGAAAATATGACAGTATGAGTGAATGACTAATCGAAGAGAAAAAGAATCGATGTCTTCAGAGAATATCGACAATATGCATATATAGTTGCAAGCATATTGCAACATATCTCTTCATTTCAAAGTGATATGCTACATTATGCGTTTTAATGAGCAATGTCAATGCTATTATTGACATTCATTCTAGATTTCAATGTGAATATGACAGCTCATCTTAGTCACGTCTTCTTCTATTGAAATGCATCATGCCGTTTTCCATCATCTCTGATGTTGTTGAACATAAGAGAGAAAACTTGTTAGCCAAGTGACTTTTGCTTCTCTCTTTTTTCCTTATCTTCTTATTCATCATGCACCAATCATTAACGAGAGAAATACTAGAATAAGAGGTTATTTTGACGTCACCGTCAAAGTTAAATAGAGTAGCAAAGCAAACAGAACAATTCATTCATAGCTCCCTACCATATAGCTAAGCCATTCGAGTAAGTCTAGATCTCACTATACTATTTGATTCTTGTTAATGCCGATCGATACAATTTACGATATCGTTATTTCGAGAAGAAAATATACATAAGATGAAATTCTGAAAAGCAGCAATACATTTTTTTTTCCTAACTATCTAGAAATCTATTGACTTGAGATCTTTGTCAAGCGCATTACACGTTATTAGAAAAAGTAAAAGCAATGCGATGAATAATATTGTTATTTTTTGTTGCATTCAATGAACATTTTTCTTCATAATTAAAACCAAACATTTTGTCGTTGTTACAACCTAGATGAAACGATTCTATGGTTTCAATATGTTAATCATATTTTTGACAAGAATATCAAAACTAAAAATGCTAATCGAAGATGTGTTTTTATAAAAATAGTAAACGTTAAAAAGACGAAGGAAAAAGAAAGCAAAAAATCGCATTTGCATCTTTCGTCAATTATAAATTAAATCACTTAAAACATAAAAAGAATGAGTAGGAGCAGTAAAAAAAACTTTCCTCATCCATGAATTCAATTTTTAATAATGACTAATGCATATTTGTCTTTCAAATGTCTAGCTTTTTTTTGTTAAGGTGCGCAGTTTTTCTTCTCTTTTTTCTTCTCTGAAAAAGCTTACTATGATCATTTTTAATTAGAAATGTGAATGTCATACGAATAATGTTGCTATAAATGCTTTCATTTGTTTTAGATTCAATGTGATCAATGCCACGCATTATTGATAATCTGATTCATTTCAGCGGCAAAGCCGATGAGGTAAGAATATATAAACAGTTTTTTTTTACTTTCTACATGAATAATGAAACTTAATTTGCCTACAACAGAGCTTCACAATGAGTCGACAGGTAGGCGATTGATATATAGCTCGTTTACGTTTATTATTATCGATTTCTCTCCTTTATAACTGAAAAAAATTGTGTGCTGAAGCAGAATACTTGTCATACTGAATTAATAGCTTTTTCTGTTTGGCAGCAAGATCTGCATCTTACAAATGTATATTTATTAATGAAATAAAATCTATCGAAAAATGTCTTTTTTGATTTCCTTTGTGAAATATATGAAATAAAAATATTCCAATTCATTGGACCTGATCAACATTCGATGCTTAACGAAGAAAAGTATTTGTATCTCTATTATCTTTAGTAACAGCATACAAATGTACATTTAAAAAAATTGGCAGCTGTTGTTTCCATTTACAGCTGTATTCGGCTCAGTAGTCTGTTCTTTTCAATTAGTAACGCGTGATCTGTTAAGTCGATTCCAGTTAACAATACAATTATTGCATTTTAGATAAAAATCAATTCAGATATGCATCTATTTAGAGTAGCCGAATGAATGCAGCTGTATTGTTTTTTAGTAACAATCGAATAGAAATGTTCTTGTTGTATTCGTTAGCTTGGATTATTTTTCCATGGCACTGTCTAAGAT
This sequence comes from Rotaria magnacalcarata, assembly GCA_900239745.1. Taxonomy (NCBI): domain Eukaryota; kingdom Metazoa; phylum Rotifera; class Eurotatoria; order Philodinida; family Philodinidae; genus Rotaria; species Rotaria magnacalcarata. The sequence continues at coordinate 86,527 of OENM01000321.1, read as the reverse complement.
ATTTGCATAAAATATGTGTTTGAAGAGCCAGTAGATAAAATGCTAAGAACAGCGAATAATAGTGACATTGATCGATCGACTATATTAGTCATATTTTCCGTCTATTATAAATCAATAGATGTGCAACTATCCATCAAACTACGAAGCTCGATCTATAGATGAAGAAAACAGTCGATAAAAACATAGGAAATATTAAACCTGAGTAAATCAATGTATTTGTATTTTTCTTTACTAATTCAACATTAGCTAGACAAAATTGATGTGACTGTTTTACTAGATAAAACTAATATGTTTGATTTTGATTCTTTGCTATAGTTTTAATTGTTTTGCGTTAATACTTAGGCAACATCGTCATCAACAAAAGTGGGTCTTGTTAATCTGCGAGATCTAGTTGAAACAGCAGCACATCGATGGTATAAAGAAAATGAAAAAGATTCGATGAAAGCTAGATGGGGAAAAACTTATAATTGGAAAGAACTTATTAAAGAAATCGATTGGAGATCATTAAAGTTTGTGTCTTACGATCTATGTTTTCAACTAAAAAATCTTTCGATTTATTTTTCTTCATAAAATAGAGTACGTCATGATCCAATTATTTATACTGATATTGACACTCCCGGTACACCGAAAAATCATATATTATTTCGTTCAACATTTCTCAATGATACAGATCGTGAACAGGAATATAGTTTAAAAGCAGAACGACGTACAGTATCAACGTGTTCATTTTCAATATTTGAAGGTTATACAACTGAACAGTGTGCATCGCTGGAGTTAGAAGTTCCATTGCCTAAATGTGTGTTAGAAGCAAGTACAGGTTTTCGTCGAGAATATGCACTTGAACAATCAAAAGACAAACAAGTCGAAGAAGAATTAACATGGTCTGTTGAATCTAATATTAAGGTGAATTTTCATTTTTCCATAGATAATGTTTAGGAAGCGAAATAGTCAGTACCTCTCATATATGTCAAACTTGAATTCAATTGAAAATTTCAATTTTCAACTTTTAAACCAATAGCATTCTGAAGAAGGGTGACTCATACATATATCGCTATGAGTTGAAAGTTGAAATTTTCTATATTCAACTCAATTCAAGTTTCATGTTTGACACTACTGGTATCTCTATGAATGTGCCCCAACATTAGATATAACGTACAGAAGTTCCTTTTTTTTGCTAACATTTTCATGAAACCTATAAAATTACAGCTATTTTCAGATATAGTGTGTTCGACCGAAGTGACATTTTATTCTAGATATTACTAGATAATGTTTTAGAGGCGTACTTGATTTTTATTTTAAAAACTACTCTACTACTAAATGCCAAAACAAAACGGCAAAGAAAAATAATATACAATATCAAAACCTTGTATCGAAAAGATGGCCATTAGCCCAGAAGATTCGAGCATGTGGCTATATCTAGATTGAATCATAGATCCAATTAATAATCCATTTCGAGTCGAAATAGTTTAAACTAAAGGCAGTCTGCTACAGTATATCGTTTCGTCTAAGACTGAATGTTTTGATTGAGCATTAATAAGTCGTTGGCAGCTTAGATGTACAAGGGATCATCTCCACAGAGGATGCCAGATTTAAGACCAACCGGATTCATAAAAAGGTAGACTTTACACTTTCTCAATATTTAATACTTTCAAGGATCCATCAGCGCAAATGCTCTTGTGTTACTAGCTTCTCAAGAATGATATTTTTCTTTTGATACCGCATGAAAAGTATACCTAGTGAAATTTATTCTCAGTATTTGTATTTTGATTAATTGTTGAGTTTATTATGATAATGAAAATAATTATATTCGTTTCAATGAACACTGACTCCGTCGAATCTCGATATATGAAGAACATCGTTCTACTCAAATATTCTTTTCACAGAGAGACACTTTAAAACTTATAGAATAGCAAACTCGATCTTTAAAGACTTCTCGTTTTCCGAACAAAACTTTATTTTATCTAATCAAATTGAGTAATGGTCGAAAAAAAACAATTTTTTCTTTAAATTAGATTCCTTGTATGTCTCAAACAACAGCTGAATTAGTTGTTCAAGAGGATGAATATCATGGTACATTTGAAATCAAATCATATTTCTTCGGAGAAATTCGCGTTAAACTTTTCAAAGATTCTCAAGATATTCTCACATTAGAATTTGGTGATCTTGAAGATTTATTTCCGCGTGATAAAGGTTTTCGTAAAGATGCACGCGGGATTTATCGTATTACACGTGGCGAATGTAAAGCACGTTTTGGTATATCGCAAAAAGTTGAATTACATGCTAAGCCACTACCAGGTTCAGATTTATATCTCCGCCAAGCACAACAGCGAACTACATTTGATCAACAAAACGATTCACGTAAGAATAGTTTAAAAGGTGTTCCATCAATAGCAGTACCAAGCACTATGCGGCGTGACCTTGCTAATGGAACAAATACTTAATAGAAACTAAATATTTGTTTATTTGCACTTTTTTTTCGCGTTTTTTTTAGTATGTATATCACTTTACAGAAAATAGTTTTCGAAATTTATTCATTATTATACAAACAACTAACAAAACAAAACGATACAATATAGAATAAGCTTGACTTCTTTTTTATTACACGATAGTTTTTTCACCAAGATTGCGCTTTATGTATAAACCAAATCACATGTTCGTCTTTATACTAAAAAATACAATAGAAGAATTTTACTAAGCATAAGAGGAAAATATATACTTACTTTAAAATAACTTTTATTATACTCAATAGGACCATGAAACGGCTCTCTTGATGAATATTCATATTTTGTCTCTGTTAATTTACCTTGATTAAGAATAAATTGAAAATAGACTCGACTGAGTAGAGAGAGAAATAAAAACAATTCATTATTTATAATAGTAGTGCAAGACTAATAATGACATACGTTTCATTATATGTTGCTTTGGTTATAACACCGTTTCTTGTATCGCGACTTAATTTACGCCAATTAAGATAAGTTTTCATTCGAGGAATTTTTATTGTTAACCGAACATAGTTTTTCGAAAAATCTTGATTAATGCCTAAGAAAAACAATGAACATGTGCTTTTAGCAGTTCATTCTCTTACCTGCGTTAACTTGTCTAATTTGTTCTGAATTAATATTTTCAATCTCTTGATTTGAATCATATTCCGTTGGATGAATATCAACTATATTAGTAGAATCAGTCATCATTTACTGTTCATGAGAAATAAAATCAGCAAAAGAATAATCCAATTGATTGCAATCCTTTTCGCAGTTAATTATGAATGTTAATTGCTCAAATTTATGAAAACAAGATTAAATTATGGAAAATAACAAATATGAATGATTAATATCAAAAGAAAAATAGTGTAAATAAACTGTTGTGATTGTTATTTTGATTCAATGGGTTTTAGATGTGAGTCATTGTGTTCAATGGAAACTATAATGGAAAATCCAACCAGCGTACTTTTAATAATCTATTTATTTTCAAACACTAAAACTTTCAAGTTAAATTTCTGCTATCAATTGAAATAATCAGAGCAGACTGAAAAAGTTCATTCGGGTACAAATAGCTTTTTTAATTAAAAGTATATTATCTTATTATTATTATTACAAGGTAAAATAACATTTTCTCCTATGTTCATCGGTGACATCTGGCTATGACATAGAAGTCTTTTTGAGATCATATTTTACTGTTTAAAAGCTGATGCAAGATCATTGAAAAGGTTTTTTTATTTAAAATAAAAGAATAATCAGTCTGCCCTATCTCTATGCTATAATTACTTTTTATTTTTACCCTTTCACTCTTTGTAATTATTTCAAGTAATGTTCTAATTTCATAAGTTCATGCGTTTTATGTTGATATATATCAATATTGAGACAAATATAGTTGTTTGTTATTTTTCCAATATATCGCACGTTATGTTTCAGAAATAAAGCAAGATCATACATCAAATTTTTAGTAAGATACGCAAAACAAAACTGAAACATCCAGTCTTCATACCACATTCGTTGTGTGAACTTCAGTGTATACTGGAAGATATTAAGTAAACAGAAGCTCATGAATTATCACCCGCTGTTATTCTTCATGTAACTTTCGCTATGAACCTAAGTGTCAAATGTCTCATTCCTGGGCCTATCGATCAATACAAAAATTCTATGTAAAATTGTTTTTCAGGAAAGAAGATGAAAATTTTATTCAAAGTAGATTTCCATGATGCTGTTCCGATTTCAGTTGTTATGATCAAGCACTCAAATCACACTGTATTATGTTAATGGGTTAGCAAAACTCAAAGCGTCAGTCGATGAGAGTTCTCTTGAGAACAATTGAAATTCATCAACCAATCCAAAATATTGCCCAGTCATAATATTACTCAAAGAACATGAGTCAGAACTGGCAAAATATGAGCTGATAGTCATTGTAACTGGAAGATCAACTACAGAATAATTATAAACAGCAGACGATGTAGCAAATTGACCACCATTGATCCATAAACGAAGTCCATTAAAAGCTCCGTATGTTACGGCAATGTGAGTCCAGATGCCAGCAGAGACTGTAGACCCAATAAGTGTGGTAGAACCACTTGTTGAACAACCGTGTGCTTGTATGTGACTGGGATTTACGAAACCTAGCATGGGCATCGACCAGCTACGTCCTGATGCTCCAGAAGATACATGAACAATTGTCCCACTCAGAGTTACTGTGGGCCTTATCCAAATAGTTATTGAGTATGGATGATCAGATGTACACAAATAGACAATATCTTCGACTTGTACATATTACATATTTGCTGATAAAGGCAACGCTTGACCAACGCGACCAGAAGCCGTGTATGGAGAGCCTATGCTTGTTCCATTAATGCCTAATGGATCATTATCAAGAAGTGTATTTTCGAATGCGTAAGATACCGTCAACGTAGCATCTCTTAGTATTTCCGACGAACTGAAAAACAACAATCAGATGTGACTATTATACGAAGCGATTCCACTTACTTCATTGCCCTGGACAAATAAAACAATTATTCCGATAATTGTTGGGAAAATTGACATCATTCTTAACAATTTTCAGATTTTCATTAGTGCCTTGGTAGGATTGTATAGGTGAACCTGATCCATCAAGCATTCCGTCGACATAAATATAGTGTGTGAAACCTGAATAATCATAGATATAGATCAGCTGAAAACAACCAAATAAAAACAAGAATTGTTTTTATTGGATTTAGGAACTATCTTACATGATACCAAACATTGGGCAAAAGAATTTGAGTGCCTGACGTATCTTCGTTCGAAAAACCGAAAAAAGCCTTCTGATCGCGTACAATAATATGAAGAGCGCGATTTGATGCTCGCTGGTCCTGTTGACCGAATATGGTAGTATCATGGATTCCAGTGACATTGAAATCATTGAAGGATGCTGATATAATTAATACTCAAATATGAAATACTCTGTGATCTTATTTATTGATAATGCAAATATTTGTTCATGTAGCGTTAAAACATGCCCGGACAGCTTGATGACTTAATCAAGTACTGCAGCACAGATTAAGAAAAACTGTTAAACATTTTATTTACATCGATTTCATTGTACCATAATGAATTTTTTACATATTAAACCTATTATATCATAATCAATCATTTGAAATCATTGAACATGCATGCATTCTTAGTTCGTTCGCTGCATATACAAATCGAGGTTAACTGTTTCGTTATATGATATCAATATTCAGGAGTATAGATGTCAAAATAGACTAAGTTTTCACTTAATACTATTCTCTATTAGAATATGAATATTATTTTTCATTGGATTTCAATAAACTGCTTGCATTTCTGTAAGAAAAGCAAACATAATCTGTTTCCAAATTTAACTTTCAGATTACTTCTATTTACATTCGATGATTTAAATATGTATCTCCCATCTTGGAGAAAGTCATAAAATAGTTACCTGCGTCCTTATGAGGACACGTCTTACATGAGAGAGATTCTTTCGAGTTGAAGTCCGTAAAACTATGTTTTCATTCTATTTCTGACAAAGGCTAAAACCTGATACCATTTATGTATTCATGTTTGTTTAAATATTAATCCAACCACCTTGAATAACCATTACACTGAACTACTAGTCGCTGGTAAACCACCAACTTTACTGATTACTACTTAACACTTCATATTTTCATCATACTATTACAAATTTTTAAGCGTGATCTATATCTTGTCGTTGATTGCGATAAATTGTTAGTCTCACCACAGTTCTATCGTGTTATAACTTCATTTTCATTTTAAAAATATATTATATTGCCCCTGAATAATTTAGCAGATGTCACTCCATTTCATCTAACAGATAGATGGCGCTCGATTAATTTAACAGTTCTTAAGAACAAAAAAAGTCAGTTATAATTTGAAAATCTTAAGTTTTCTACTGAAAAGAAGATGCATAATTTTTCTCGAGATAAAATACATTGATAAAATAGTAGAGTCACACTTTTACCTTTTCCAACATCCAACTGTTTGTTTTTTTCTAGTTAGTCTCGATATTTTCGATAAAAAAAAGAAAGTTCAAATAGACCATGGCTCTTTTGAGTGGTGTTCTACTTGTAACATTTTGTAATATTGTTTTATCAAGAACCATTTTATTTGATGATCCAATTTATGGTCAACCCGAACAGATTCATCTATCTTATGGGTGTATGTTAAATTTCTTGATTGATAAATTGTTTATTTTCTTGTTTATTTAGTGGATCCAACACTTATGGTTGTTACATGGGTCACATTAAATGAAATCAATGATTCCGTCGTCGAATATGGTCAACTTGATATGTTTGATAAACGGGCAACTGGAAATGTAAGTATATTTCAAGATGGTGGTACCGAACAACGACGTGAATATATACATCGTGTTGTTCTGTATGATTTAATACCTGGACAAAAATATTGTATGATAAATAAATTAGAGAGAACAAGATACTAAGTTTTTTTTCGAATTTAGTCTATCATTGTGGTAGTGATGATTATGGTTGGTCACCTCTATTTTGGTTTACTGCTATGCGTAATGATTCAAATTTTACTGTTCGTATGGCTATCTACGGTGATATGGGAAAAGATAATGCACAATCGATGGCACGCCTGCAAGAAGAAACTGAATTAGGCCATTTTGATCTTATTCTACATGTTGGTGAGGACGATTGGTTCATCTATGGTTTCGGAATTCTTTTTTTTTCTCGTTCAAGGTGATATGGCATATGATATGAATGATGATAATGCTCGTTTTGGTGATCAATATATGAATTCAATTGAATCAATTGCGGCCTATATTCCATATATGACTTGTCCAGGAAATCATGAAAATGCTTAGTAAGTTATTTTCATATTCGTTTCTTATTGATATTAAGCCATTATGTTTTGTAGTAATTTCTCGCAATATGTAGCAAAATTTAGTATGCCGTCTTCGTTCAATACATACGGTGGTGATTCGAATCATTTTTATAGGTAATTAAGTTTTTTTTAATTTTTTTATAATGATATAAACTTTGATTATTGGATCATATTTTTATTTAGCTTCAATGTTGGACCGGTACATGTAGTTAGCTTTTCAACTGAATTTTATTATTATCTTCAATATGGTTTTGAACAAATTGTAAATCAATATAAATGGCTTGAAGAAGATTTAAAAGTAGTTCAAATAAATTAAAAAGATTCATCAACTTTTGTTCTATTTAGAATGCTAATAAACCAGAAAATCGTGCTAAACAACCGTGGATTATTACAATGGGTCATAGGCCAATGTATTGCAGTAATAATAATGATGACGAATGCCTATTTACTGATGGATATATTTTTGTAAGTTTTATTTTTTGCATTAGGAATAAAGCAGTCAACATTGAACTAGATATTTCGTTTTTGTTTTTCAAAAGATAATACCTGTTCTATATGGGACACTACTGAATATGATTAAATTAGCATTTAGTGTTTAGACTAGTTTATTTCAGATATAGACGATAACCAATGTGACTGATAAGAGTTCATCTCATTTTACTAACGAGGGAAGGTCACAAAGTGTTCAATCGCTTTTGCGTTGAAACCGCTTACATTATGTAACTCCCAAGGAGTTATGAATACGCTGAAAATATTTTGGGCGGATAGCTTATTGTTACGAAAATAGACCATTTGCTAAGGTATGGGTTTTAGTGAGAGCCTGGGGTCCCCCTCAGAAACATTAAAAAAATTGATTTTCGAATTTCAACTTGAACCTTTACATAGAAAGACGCCCTAAGGAGAATAACTTTTTGTGAACATTTCAGACCTTTCTACGTTTCCTATCACTAGACACAGTTATTGTGAAATTTTTATTTTACATCTTTCAAATAAAGTGGCAGATTTTATGAAAAAAACGAATTTAATGACCAAAAACATTCATAAAACACTATTCTCGTTGAGCTCTATTGTTGTATAAAATTTCAAATCAAAACTCGAAAATCAATTTTTCTGATGTTCCTGAGAGGGGGAGTACGGCAATCATAAAACAATGCCATAAATAAAAATGGTCTATTTTCGTAAGAATAAGCTATCCGCCCAAAATATTTTCAGCGTATTCATAACTCCTTGGGAGCTATATAATACATGCAGTTTCAACGAAAAAGCGATTGAATTGAACACTTGGTGGTCTTCCCTCGTAAGTGACTAATATTAGAAATTTTTTCTGAAAGCTATGTAGTAACGAAACAACTGCGGTTGTCGAATTCTGCTCTATTATCTAACTAGTAATAACATTTGTTAATAATTGATTTTTTTTTTGATTCGTAGATTCGTATTGGTCTTCCATTTATTCAAGAATATGGTTTAGAAGCATTATTTGCTCAATATGGTGTCGATGTGGAATTTTGGGCCCATGAACATAGCTATGAACGCTTATGGCCAGTTTATAATGAAACCGTAGGAAGAGGAAAAAAATTTGTCACTGACATTAAGAATTTTTATATAGATTCGCAATGGTACCGAAGGTGCTTATATCGATCCAGATGCTCCAGTTCATATTGTAACGGGATCAGCGGTAAATTCACAAAAACAAAGCGATATTTTATATTGAATAATAAGCTTTTTTTGCATAGGGCTGTGGTGAACGTCATGATCCTTTTGGTGTTCCTCGACCATGGACAGCATTTCAAAACAATGATTATGGTTATACACGAATGAATGTTTATAACACTACACATTTATATTTGGAACAAGTATCTGATGATCAGGTTATTTCAAACTTTTTATGCATAGTTAGTAAGAATAGGATCAAAAATCTCTTTTTATATTTTTAGCACGGAAAAGTCGTTGACAGTATGTGGTTAATTAAATCGAAACATGGTCCTTATTCGTATTTTTAAATTAATTTTTCTATTTAATGTCAATCAATTCATGTCTTTCAATTACTTTTCAATTCAATTCAATAATGTCTTTCAATTATTTTTCTAAGTGATTATTTTATTTTTCTAGATATCAATCCTCTAACATCATAAAATGACGAAAAAACGCCGTAATAATGGTCGCAGTAAACATGGACGTGGTCGAGTTCGTTCAGTTAATTGTACTAATTGCCGACGTTTGGTACCAAAAGATAAGGCTATTAAAAAAGTCATCATTCGAAATATAGTCGAACAAGCTGCTGTGAAGGATCTTAGTGAAGCTAGTGTTTATCCACGATATGTTCTACCAAAACTTTATTATAAATTACATTATTGTGTTTCATGTGCCATTCACAGCAAGGTTGTTCGTAATCGATCAAGAGAGGCACGACGAATTCGTACACCACTTTTGTAAGAAAATCTACCTAACAAGAAAAAGAATGAATTTATTTCGGATGTTTTAGACGACCACAACAAGCTCGTCAACCAGGTGCAGCTGGTGGACAAGGACAAGCAGGCGCTGCTGGTCACCGCGCAGGAAATAAAGAGCCTTTACAACCAGCTAATATTCCTATTGCTAAAAGTATATTTTCTATAGATTTATTTATAGATTTTAAAAGTATGATTTGTTTTTATTTTATTTTAGCATAAAACATTTAGCCATGTGCTCAACGGTGTGTGATGAAGAAATGCTAGCAATCATTGAATTGATCCAATGAATATCATTGCCGTTGTTGTTTTTGTTTCGATAATAAAAATAAAACGAGAAAACTTTGAACGATTTATGATCTATTAGAACGGTCAAATCGTTTGAATCTATAGATTTAGTTTTTTTTCCCGATTGATCACAAAAATATAATATCTGTTCAGGCTATCAATTGATATAAATCTTTATGAGAAAATTATTGTTGATTGATATGAACATCGGTCGCTTTTAATAATCCGAAATGATCTTAGTAAAACTTTTTTTGAATTTCTTCTAAATCTCAACGAGAAAGGAACGAATTATTTAAAATCATGACTATTTATTCAGGCGTAAGATTACTCAAGGATTTCCTTAACGAATGGAGATCTCACACCGACGTATACAGTTTATCCGTTATAATCAACTTTCATAGTAAAAAACACAGATTTGTATCCATTAATACGACTCGTACTTATTTTCATGTCAACATAATCGTAAAATTCTCCTTTTCGTAATGAACATAAAGCAATGGCCTTTACATAAATCATGTGTAAAATTACTATTCTATGAAAACGACTAGTCATGCTTCCTAATGAGTATGATTTCCATAATGATGAACTTTGTCTCGAACGCATAGAAAAACAATTTACATTGCAATTGTAAAAGATTCTGTTAAAGATTTACGACATTTGAGGAGAAGAAATTTAATGGCATAAGAAACTGCAATCTTTACGAAGATCTATACGGGTCGAACTTGACAAAAATTGCCTATAGATCACTCGATACAATGCGCATCATATAGACAATCTGGTTCATGTATACCAGGGATAGTATGCATAAACTTATAAAATAACGATGATCAACTTAGTTTTGAATCCAAATATCGATGTATCACTCGTTATTGTACAAAATGTTTTTTAAAATTTTTTTGCCTAAGAATTTCTGAACATACTCTACAATTTAACTTCTTGCGTCTAAAGTTTCCTTTAAGCATGAAACCATAAAACATTCTATCATCAGCATTGAATCACGAATTTATGTTGACATCATGCAAATTTAAATTGCGCTCTTTTACGAACGGTCACATTCAGATCATTGTTGAATTGGTGTTTGTTTTTAAAGCGACTGTGACAATTGGTCTATCCTACTAGTAAGATTGATGAAAGAATACAAAATAATAAGTCATGGTTGCCACATTCACCTACATCAAAGTAAAGACTTTTTGTTTTGGCTCATTGATATGCGTACGTGTGTGTATTTATGAGTTAAAAACTAGATCAGGGAAAAAATAGACTCGTCATTATTCTGATCTTTCGTTGAAATCTTTTAATTGCTATGAAAAAAAGATCTATACATTTCGTGTCTCAACTTTGAGTTCCATTCTTTGAAAATACTATTAAACATGAATATCTAGTTATGAATTTTAAGTGACTTCTTCTATTTCAATATAATTATCTATGCATTTAGTAAATTATAAACCGCGTTGCTTGCTTTATCTTTCTGTTTCTTTTTTTTTATTTAATCGTTTTGCTTCTTTCTGCAAATATGTATGTAGATGATAATATGCGGAATTGACAATCCGTGTAGTCGAAAAAATTTTAACTCACCAACAGTTGTAAAAGGTGTACATTGAAATGCAATTTATGCAAACAAGAGTTAAAAAAATACTATGTTGATCAAGCTTCAAATTATTGAAAAGAAGAGAAAAGGAAATCTTCGGTTTTTATGAGTAAGCAACTATGCGCAGTTGAATTTTTTTTCGATTATGTCTATTGTTTGAATCAAAGGTATAAATGTTTGCATCTTGATAAATAATCTTTTGCGATAAACATTTTTCAAGAAAAGTAAAGAAAAGAATGAGCACTGTACCTTGGACGAGGCTCACTTCTTTCCTGCTGTCGTTTGGTTCTTTCGTATTTACTTTGTTTGTTCTCTTTTTCTCTCTTTTTCAAAGTACTCATGCCACATTACATTTATTCATCCAAAAATAAGTAAGCAAAACTTCTCGGGTTCTCTTTTTTGATTTCGCGCCTTGGCTAAATTTCAAAGAAGATTTCTAAGAAATGAAAACATAGCTTCTCTTTCTACACCAGATAACTTATTTGCATAGAAGAAAATCTTTAACTGGCATGATGACTTCATTGATAAATCCTCTTCAAAGTGTAACAGTAGGATTTTTGTAATATTGCGGTTTGAAGAAGTATACTTGAAAGTATTGATATATTTATCAAGGCGAAACTACAAAAAAATATTTTTCTTTATCTTTTAGAAAATATTTTATATGTTATTTATGCGAAGATATTATCCTTCGAATGCATATTTTATTTTATTTATTGTATTGTTTTCTCTAGCGATTTCTGTGACATTTTATGATGTAATATTTTCGAAAAACATTTTTTATAAATTATTCTATAAAAATAATCAAACAAATATATCATCGAATGATTATCTTCATGTAAAATTAAATTTAAAAATCAATGAAGCAAAATGTGAATATAATGATAACTTAATAATATATATTCTATCAAGAGTAACTAATTTTCAAAGAAGAAAACTTATACGCTCAACATGGGGATCACCATTGATCGGAACTTGTTTTGTATTTATTGTTGGTAGAATAAAAAATTCAAGCTCAAATCAATTACGTTTAAATAATGAGAAAAGGCAATATCGCGATATTGTACAAATCGATCACATTGAATCATACGCTAATGTTATATACAAAGAAATCGGCGCATTAAAATGGTCACATAAATTCTTGCCGTTTATTCCATATTTATTTAAAACTGATGATGATTTAATTGTTGATTCGATATTAATATCATCTATGGTACGAATACTTGTAACGAATTTAGTTAACAAGACATCATATATTTCACGAAGTAGTCCAAAACTTGAAGAACACCTTGTAAGAGCTAATCGAGCTACGCTTTTTCGTGGAGGTTGGGTCATGAACGATCAACCAACACTACGCGATGGAAAGTTTCGTGTTAGTGAAGATATTTGGCCAGATTCAACTCTTCCATCATATTGTTCTGGTTTTGGTTGGCTGATGTCAAAACTTGTACGAAATAAATTACTTGAAGCATCATATAAATATCCAGTAAATAAAACAGTATGGATAGGTGATGTATTTCTATCGGGATTTTTAGCTGATGTAGCATATGTTCAATGTACACAGATACCAATTGAATACGAACAAACATCTTCTGGAAATTGTTCATGTTTAATGATTCAAAAGCCAATGTTAACTGTTTGTTCGTCGTCAATGCATGGTGGAATGGGAAATAATGAATCACAAATGCATTATGAATATAAAAAAGCTTGGAAAGTTATTCAACAACGTCATGATTTTGTAAATAGGACAAATAAAGATTTCAAAGCTTGTTTATAGAGATTACTTTGCTTTCCGAATGTGCTACTATATTAAGAATTTTTATTTTTTAAATGAATTTCTTTCCAATACATTTAAATAGAATAAAAGGTTTTGTACTGGAAAAATTGAACATTGAACTTTAGTAACTTATAGTGAACCAGTTTGATTTTTTAAGTACCATAGAAAAAAAAATTAAACAATTATAGGAGATTATGAAATTTATTCCATTTATGCTATCAGTCATTTGAATTCATTGAAATTTTAAAAGTAGTAATTTTTTTTAATAAGGAAGTTCAGTTTGGTATCAACCAGTTTGTGAGAAAATCATGCTACTTTTACTCATAATTCAGCTTGTATTTCTTTTAAATTTAAACTTGAATCCCTAGTCAACTCTCCCTAGAAGAATCCCCAGGGAGTTCCCTGACAAACTACCGGGGACTCACGACAGGGAGTGCCTAGGGATTTCATTGTTTTGCGGGGACTCTCTGGGTAGTCGTCGGGGAATAGTGGATTAGGGATTACACTAGCAAAAGACAAAAATCCATCTGTGTGAACCGTAGGGGTTGAGTTTAGATCGATTTAGCGAATTTACTTTCTGAATGGTGTTGCTCTGAAAAGCTAAATAAAACTTGTTGACAAATTAATATTTTATTCGTCTTGTTGCGTCTGATTCTATCACTAGTTTAAGGTTCTAACAGAGTGAGGTTGTTGCAAGCAATTATGTATCTCTATGGTAAACTATCCTATGAAGATTTCAAACTACCTAAACATCGGCGTTAGTAGAAAATTCAACCAGAACTAAAAAACATTCTTAATGAAGAACAACTAAACTCTTAATAGTTCATTAAATATTAATAGTAACTTTTTAAAATCATTTATTTGATGGCTTGGTACCAAAGATGCCCATAGTGGCGTGGTACCAGCAGATTCTCAACGGCGATGAAAGTCTCTGATACAAATAACACATGATTTGTTCGCTGATAGCATAATAGGCACGCATGTATGCACAAACAAATAATTGAATAATATGAACGAAAAACATACACGTGGAAAAAAAACCCATTTGTCTACGATTGAATTTGATCAAATATTTCGATGAGCTGTTCAATATTATTCAATTCATTTCGTGACGTGACCTCTCTCATACAGATCTGTTCTAAACTTATGACCCTTCTCCTATCGATAGATATATGTTTCAACATTAATAACAAGCAAAATAAACCTTGAGCGACATACATGATCTTTATATCCAAATAAAACAAGTTTCTTTAAAATTTTTGTAGCTATTGGACAGAAATTCCTTCACTATTTTCATTCTCAGGTCAATGCGTACGGTCAGTATTCGTCAGGAAAACTGCTTTCAACTTCAATCTTTTCTCGATGCCTTCCTCCCATATTCGGTGATTTATACTGTGATTTCTAGCACGGTCGATAAAAATGAATCACTATATACTACCGTGACGTTATCGTATGCGTGCGTTAATACACCGTATTTCGATCATAAATTTTTGTAAAAAATTTCGTAATATTGTTGTATTCTATCGAGGAATCATTCGTAATATTATCGTATTCTATCGAGGAATCATTCGTAATATTGTCGTATTCTATCGAGGAATCATCCGTATTACTGCCCATATTCTAATGGGACAATACAGTGCCTGTAACGAGCCGTATTTTTATCGTTTACGAGCGTTTTGTTCGAGTAGAGTGGCAAAATCGTGCTATTTCCGAAGCTCCAAATTATTGACCTGAAAATTGACTACACAGGTTGAAATCTTTCGAATTAAGTCAAGAATTTGCTTGCTCTGATTTGGATTCAGTCAAGTACAAATTGGGTTAAATAAAAAAAATGATCGAAAACTCTTACGAATGAGGACAAAACAGCTATTTTTTTAATAAGAATATTTGGTAAGAAAAAGTAGTATAATCATGCAATTGATCTTTGTCCTATACTCTCTTTATTTCCTTTGCTTTCTTTATTTTTTCCCAGGGATTTCACGTGGCTTATTGAACGGACTAGTCTGATGGAAAAGATCAATATGTTACTATTTGTTTCCTTTCACAAAGGTATGATGAATTTTTATATTCTTTATGACGTTGAAAACTTCGACAGAAAAATCTATCTGTTTTCTCTAATAGTATATTTTAAAGATATTTAGTCATCGTCAATTATTTTTCAATATCTCCTTCATTTCTGATTGTCCATTAAACACTTCGTTCTTCACTATTTTCCTTTTTGTGTATAAACAGTTGAAATCTTGACAGCCTAATGAATATTTAAGATTACTTTCTTTATATACATTATCATTGACGGCTCTATTTAAATATTCCTCTGCATATTTATCATGATTCAAATATTATTCAACTAAACAGAACTTAGTAAGCTCTTCTTTTTTGTGTAAATCAAATTCGATGGAACTATATTTAACTGATCAGAGGATAAATCGAATTACAGTAGTGTGAGATATAATCTCGCAACGAAAACATAAATTGATGCCCGCCTGATTTCACATAATGACTTTTCATCCATGAACGAGTATGAGCAAAGGACAACCAAACTATAAAACATGATACTCTCAAGTTTAACACGCACATTTATATTTAAACAAATATTCTTTCTTTTTCTTATCGCTTCGTTTGTTTTCCATGGGAGCAATCGAAGTAAATACTTTTAATTTCATTTCTTTCACTTTTAGATGAATTCTGGAGATAACTATTATACTTATAATGAAGAAATGAACAAGTCCGAGCTGAAGAAGATTATATTGATGTGAAATCAAAGAAAAGATTTTTATAAGCATTTGCGGGCGTCATAAGCCTGGCATACTCAAAATAAACAAGAAGACCTATTATACACAAATATCTTTGTCGCCAAGAAATCCGGAAAGCAATAGTTAGTATGATAAAAAAATATTATGGCGTTGATAAAAGATTGTGACGATGAAACTTGGTTCGTAGCGGATTGGTATTATTATATTCATATACCTTTTGACAAGTAAGTTTCTTCTTTATGTTGCGAATATTCTCGATCTGCATTTCTATAAATATATTAAATTAAAATGCTGCTTAGATTAAATATACCCAGTCAATCAATATCTGAATAGGTTTACTATAATGTTCAACGTTATAGCTATGGTATGAATATGAAGTACATCATTCAAGTATATTCTACACCACATCACATAGAAGTCCTGGTAAATAAATTTCTCATTTTCATATACATTTTCATTGAGATGGTGAAAGTAATATAGACATATCTATTACTACCTTCATAACAATGAATTTTACTAAGTAAAAACTGCTAATATATAATAGTTTTTTTTAGCAAATTGGCATAAATATTTTGACTTGCTCACATATGACATTGTATGTGCTATTTGTGGAATGCACCCCATGTTTGCTCATCAATACGATTTACTAAGATATTGTATTTAAGAATTACTTTATCTACTAAACACATTATTGGTTTGGGAGACAGAAATTCATTTAACAGGGTAACTTGTTAACTTTTCAATTATAGTCTAACCACGGATATATATTGCCTCGAGCCATTCATCCATTCATCTTCGAAAATAAGCATTTCTTAATCAATTGTAGGTGGCGAAAGAACACTATCTTATCAGTAATTTTCATATCAAGAAATAGCTTTATTAAAACAATTGATGTATTATTTAAAATATAGTTGTTAGTACGTTTTAAACTATTAATCTTCTGTATCGTTCTAGGTTTTGAATTTTGAATACTGCATGATTTGGATGAATTTTGAAGATGTTAAAATCAAAATAGTCGAACGTCTATTTTGACTGTTCACCTTATCACATCTCCCACATTATTATAACAAATTAATAATACACATATAACTCCTAAGATTATAGCTCCTCGCCTCCAAATGGCTAAAGTGCGCATATTTATAGCGTTTTTCGTTTTAGAAATGCTATCAACTTTCTATTTCGCTCATAATGTCCAAATGTGTGGGAGACTCATCCAATATTTGTTGGTTGTGTGTATCAATTGATTGCAGAACTATTTGATACATCTCTTCAAAAGGTATCAAACTAACTATTCAAAAATTTTGAAACATTTTACAACCTCTCCTAATTGTTTTACATACTTTGTACAAATTTGAAAATCTTCTCTTTTCTTCTTCAGAATATGTTTTGCTTTATCTTGCATATTTTTTTTGAATTAAAACAAATGCATAATATTGTATGTAAAAAAGATCATGCTACAACTATGGAAATACAAACCACAATTTTCTCTCTTTAAATTCCCATTAGGGTATCCTGCTAGAATAGCAAAAGAAAGTATTAAATTTGATCTGAATTTTGAATGATAATTCCAACTAATTCACTTTCATGCATACCTTAGCTGCGTACACAATAACGAGCATTAGCCATGACTCTTCGAGGGGCACTCCACGCTCACATGCTACGACGCTGAAATGAAATGTTAGTGACATGGGCAAGCAGCTTTTCACGCTGTGCTGGCGTGATTTTGAATTGCGAAGCATTTGCATATGTAATCTTAGCCAAGAAATACCCCTTAAAGTGACTGTAGAATGTTTGAAGCCAGGCATGATTGTCTGTAGCACTGCTCTCAAACTTTCGGGCATCCCGGTTCAGTCTAAGCTTACAGTGAATCCAGTTCTTTTGCTGAAAATATTCTTGCGGTCGCCATTTATTCGACGGAGATTTTGGAAGGACAAACTGAATATTATTCGAACTCCTCTAGATCCTGAAGAATTGATGCACTCTAAATTAAAATGTGTCGCATATATGTGTCGCGAGTAAGTGTCGCAGTTTCAGTGTCGCTAAAAAATTTGTCTCGTTCTGTGTGTCGACTATCAATTCACTCTTTTCTTTTGCGTAAAAGGCCCTATATAGAGAACTCGATTAAACATATGAAAGTTCTGTATTTTCATTTAAATATTTTTTAAGATTACTTCTCGATCAATAATTAGTCGAGAGAATGCCTATCTTGGTCATTGACCGAGGTGGGACTACCCGAGAATGGTCTGGCAAAAACCGGACCGACTCGAGACTGGATAGATCTCAAGATCTGACCTGTTCGAGTTTTCAGAAATGAAATTGTTCAATAGACCAAAATCGAAAAAATTATCATGATCTTTTTGATAAAAATAAAAAAAAATTTCTGACTAGTGGGTTGAAAAAAACGTTTTCAGAATGTGTCGCATGTGACATGCGAGACATTTAAACTTAGTGTGCACAAATGGTAGTCTCTTTCCTTTGAAATATAATTTATACCTTACATAAAAATTAAAATTTTGACTTTTTGGTCATTCTAAACAGGTTAGTGGCGTGTCTGTGATTATTATCTTAAATGATGATCAGCAGCGTAAATAGGGGGGG
>OENM01000321.1:0-61838 GCA_900239745.1 Rotaria magnacalcarata | reverse complement strand
TAATGCTTCTGAGAATATCGGGCATTTTTTCATATTTATTGGATTTCTTTTTATTTCATAAAAGTTTCAAAACATAAAAGAATGATGACTCACGATATTTGTAAACAATAAGAATTGATTCAATAATATCAAATATTATTCTGCACGTATGTTTGATATGCAACACGTTTTATGCGAAAAAGCGGAAAAAAGCGGAACAGCGGAAAAATAGCGGAAAAAAAGTGAAAAAGCGGAAACTTTCCGCAAAAAGCGGAAGAGGTGGCAACCCTGGATGGTTCCGTTTGAAGATATATTTATCTATGTGAAGATGTGATTCGAATCATACTTTCGATGATTATCCTGTATTTTACAATTTCAAATAACTAAAATATTAATAAAGCAAGGTATAGTAAAATTGTACAAATTTCTTTATCATACTATACGGTAACAATCTAAATCGAGACTCGTCAACTGTAATGCTTTGAATAAGTAAAGAATCATTTGTATTAGAATTCATAATTCAATTCACTTTGAACTGTTGTCCTTGCTCCTACTACTAGGATCTGTAAATATGGACCATTTGAAAAGACATGAGATTATCCATTTAATTAATTTCTTGAAACGCACAAGAAAACATACAAAAACGTTAGAATAGATTCTACATCGACATGTTCAATAAGAACGAATTCCAAAACAGCTTTTCGTTAAAAAACCAATCGTTTAGAAGATCTGAAGCAAGATGTGTGTTTAAACATCTTTTTGGTGTTGTTAAAAGAGCATTATTCTGTCTAATAACTCAAGAAAGACGTCTTTTAATTCAAGTCTGTTCAAAGCAAAGTTCGAATAGAAATTTTCTTGCCTTACAAGTTAGATTCAATTTATAACATATAAATTTCAAAAAGTATAATTCAATTCTGACCTCTTTTTAAACTAAATGCATTACTAGACGATTTTATTCTTTTCATGCTGTTTGGCTTTAACAAATCCAACTGTTGTTTACGACTCTTTTTTTTATAGAACGAAATAGTTTTAAAATGCGATTTTTTACAATTACCTACAAAAGCAAGTTCTTATTTAACATACTAAATAGATTAGATTGCTCACGCAAAATGTTAAGCAGTTTGCAATTCATGTATCAATATTATGTTTTTAAAAAAGTATTTCTTGTTTTTTCTTCTCCGTTAGAATGATCTCCAAGACCACATCGATAAGTAATGCATGCACCATTTTCTTTCGTTCTTTTTTCTGGTTTATTCTATTCTATTTATTTCTTCAGTTACCTTTTTTCGAACAACCTTCATCATCATTCACATATTTTAGTTGCCTATCAGCAAATTTCAATACTGAAGATTATGATACATGACTATAACTATGCACGGACGATTTATTTTAAACTATTCTCTTAATTTTCTATCAGCTCTTCTATTAATCTATTTATCGAAACACATCTTTCGCCAATATCCTATTTCAAGTTTAACATTAACAATATTCAATTGTATTGTTTCGGGATTTTTTGCTTCAATTATCGTACCATTTCTATCGAAACCTTCAGCAAACATTCAAACATCAGCAAATCGATTATTGCCATTATCTCGTTTGGTTCTTATATCGGGACTATTTTCAGCATTTATAACATTTAGTAATTTATCATTGCAACAGAATACCATCGGTACATATCAATTAATTAAATTACAAGTTCCACCAATATTAATGCTTATCGAATGGATTCAATTACAATTCGGATTTAATTCTCAAATATTAACAAAAGAAAAATTTTCTCAAAATTATTCTCTATCAGTTTTATTGAGTTTTGGAATTATTGTTCTCGGAACTTTAGTTAGTACATATTCTGACTTTTATTTTCATCCGTTAGGTGTTATTTATGCTTGTATTAGTGTTGTTTGTAACGCATTATATCAAGCAACGGTACAAGCACATACAGCACCATCAACATATGAACGAACACGTTTTCTACAAGATCAAACAATAATATCATCGATTTTATTATTTCCTTGTTGGTCACTTATTGATTCGCCATTTGATTCTAGTTGGAAGATTTTCTTTGGATGGAATGTATTTGCGTTGTTATTGTTATGCGGTATACTTGCGTTTTTCGTTAATTTAAGCGTTATATGGTGTATAAAAGATGATGCTGCAATAGGATATAATATGGTTGGACAATTAAAAACCTTATTGATTGCATTTGTTGGTTCAGCAATATTTGATGAATCGTTATCATTGAAACAAATAATCAGCATTTTAGTTACAACAATGGGTTGTATAGTTTATATCTATACTACATATAAAACTAAACAACGTCAAAACCGTCAAGAACAATTATTAGTTCCTACTTGAATAATACTCAATCGAAACAAAAAACTTTTGTATTTTAGAAAAATACATACATAACGGGTAGGCCATAAAGAATTACACTACTTTGTTTTCGCTATAACTCAGTCAGTTTTGATGCTATTGGCCAAAACGTTTTTCAAAAATTTCGCCATTCAATTCTCTACAAAACCATATGTAAATGATTTTTGTAAACTACCAAACGGCTAAGTTCTAAAACGAAGAGTACAGGTTTCGAAAATGTTCAACTTTCTAGCTCAAAAACTGTTTTTTCTCAAATTTGCTTTCTATGAAAGAGCTACGAGGGAACTAATACGACCATCTTAAAGAGCATTAAATTCTAGACAAGATTCATGTCTTTGAAAATTTTCTTGATTAAAAAAAGTGTAAAAACTTCAGGATAATTTTTTTCACTTTTTTGGAAAAACTCAACTTTCATTTCGTGTTTTGCTGGTTGCACCAAAACGCATGCAATTTAGTAAGAAAACGTTCTTTTCTGACGAGTTTTTTTTTCTTTAAAATTCAACATACTAGACTATATCTCTGCACACTCGTTCGAGTCATTCAAAGTTTTGCTTGCGATTGGTTTTCGTGAAAACCCCAATTGACACATTTCGTATGAGTTGTCGGAAAATATCGACTTAATATGTGAAGGTCACTTTGAAAGAAAATCTTTTCAAGGATATCGAAGAAAGCGTACTTGAAAATGCTAGAAAATGTTTCTCCCGCAATTTAAGCCTGCGTATAAATTGTCGAAATGTACTCCAAATACTAATGCATTTTGAGCTTGAAAGTTGAACATTTTCGAAACCTGTTCTCTTCGTTTTAGAACTTAGCCGTTTGATAGTTTACAAAAATCATTTACATATGGTTTTGTAGAGAATTGAACGGCGAATCTTGTTGAAAAATGTTTTGGCCAATAGCATCAAAACTGACTGAGTTATAGCGAAAACAAAGTAGTGTAATTATTTATGGCCCACCCGTTCGTAGAAGAGCGTATCTGGGTAGAGTCTTTTGTTTTTGCTATATAGTCAAATATTATGATTCTATTTCGGCTAGACCAGTTGAATAAAAGTCTTAAATACACTACTAAATAAAAGTAATCTACGAATGAATATTACTAAAAATTATATTGAGAAAAGAATGATATGGTGTTTCATCAAGGCGAAATAGATGTTGGTACGAAACGATGGTTTTTGAAAGACTCTATCAATTTAATCCAGAAAAACAATGTTGATTTTACAGTATGACTCTTGAAAATAAAAATTGAATAACAGTTAATTATCTATGTAACGGGTGCGGCAGAATAAATGGTCGAATAGTATTTTGTCAATAACTTCTTCATTTTTCACTTTCTAGTCTTGAAATTTTTCGCAAAAGATCCGCCATTCAATTTTCTACAAGATCTGCATTAAGTGTTTTTTTGTACAAGGCGAAATAGAAATACAAAAAACGAACACTTAACATGTTCAAAAGGACCTACTTTCTTAGCTGAAAAATCGTTTTTTTAGATTTTTTTGTTGACTAGTGATCGCAAACATAAGATGATAGAAGCATTTTGTAGCCCATGCAAAACTCCATCCATTGGTAATTATTTGAAAAATTTCTTTGCGCAGCCTTTCCATATATAATGATAATATTCTTTTTCAAATTTTGGAGAACTTAGTTGTTTTGTTCTGTAGTGTCGAAGCTCCTGAAAAAAGACTCATAAAAATACGAAAGCAACATCTTTTGCATTCTGGTTTTCTTTATTTTGATAGGACACGACTACTGTGCCAAATACAGAGGAGAAAGCTGCCCTAAAACTCGCTCCTTCAATTCCGCTGGCGAAGCAAAATGACATTTGAAGCATTTTGAATAGGATTTTTAAAAAATGAGATTTTTCGGTTTTAATTTTATTCGAACGAAATTTTACCTGCGTCACAAGAAAGAGCAACTTTGAAAATGTTCAAAAGCATTCTGATTTTTGTTGCGTTGTTTGTTATGTTCTAAAGCATGTTCTGAAATTTAATTTTAAAATAGCTTAGAAAGTAGGTCCTTTTGAACAAGTTGAGTATTCTTTTTTTTTGTATTTCTATGTCGCTTTGTACAAAAAGCACTTAATGCAGATCTTGTAGAGAATTGAATGGCGGACCTTTTGCGAAAATTTTCAAGGCTAGAAAGTGAAAAATGAAGAAGTTATTGACAAAATACTATTCGGCCATTTATTCTGCCGCACCCGTTATTAAATATATTCTCCTACTAGGAAATTATCTCTGAAAAAAAAAACTATCAGTTTATTTAGAAAGCATGATTCAATCATTGTCAATTATTCGAATAATTAGGATAACTTGAACAAGCTCGTATCGTAATATACGATTGATTTCAGTTATTTTAAGAAAGACTAACATTACATTTTTCCAAATCCGTTCGTATTCCTATAGATCTCTTTTTTGTGCTCTAAAAAAAATAGATAATCGATCTTCTGGAATTTAAAATCATCATCATTTAAGAAGAATCTCGAATAAAATATTTTCAATATCCTCAACTTTGAAAATTAACTTGATTTCTTTGGATTCTTCCATTCCTGCTTAGCTGTCGCTTTCACATGACAATAAGTAAATAAGACAATATCTGGAGTCTCTCTGATAAATGTTTGCATAAAAAAAGAGTAAAAATCTTGAAATTTGCCAAGAGATGTTTGCCTTAGTTATAAAATTTTTGAAAAAGAGTTACAGAAAGAATATTATAAGCATTACTTCGAGTCATGAATGATGATTTCGAAAATAAATAAAATTTTCAAAGCAATATTGCAACGTCACCGAAGGGCTTTTTAAGATGTCTCTCATCCCTCTACTACGTATATAATATGAAAGAACTAAAGCATTTGTAGTTAAAATACGCAAACTTGTTCCTTGTAAGAGCTGCTTGCTGAATGTCGACTAAAATGTCTTGTTTAATCGACATGCATCCTCAAATAGATGAATTCCTCACAGGAGAGTCTTTTCCAAAGACAAAATTGTCAGAACCAAGCTTAATAGATTACCATCAACGCAAATCAAGATTTAGATATTAGAGTCAATTTTATTATTGATGAATTCTGTCAGAATAGTCATAGCCTGAGTTTGAAATGTTTTTCTTTTGTTCCCTAGTCAGTCCTATTTTTAGTTGTATGTTTTTAAGTCAGCAGATTTTTTTTCGATTAAAAAAAGACGCAAAAAGTTAAATTTACACGAGCATACTTCCTCAGAAGACATCATACAAAAAATGCTCGCATATCTACTGTAATTCTAACCAACATTAAACTCCATGTGTGTTCTTCGTTCACAGGTAAGTAGTTCTACAGTATCTATCAATAATACAATGAAATGATTTTAATGTATTGATCAAGACAAAATGTAAACATCCAACCATGCAAACTTAATAGTTCGCCTGTCAGTGCACTATACGCACGAATTAAAGATTGAAAAATTCAATGTTTGTTTATTTGCCATGCAGTGTTTTATCCAGATTTTTCACTCCGGGAGTGCGAATTCAGTTGTCGGGAGGGCAGACAACAGTTTTTTTAAGGGGCGAACTACCATGAGTAATATTGAGTATATTATACTGATGCTTTCAGAAGATCTGAGTTTTGTAAGTTATATAAAAGTGAATTATTTATTTCATTTTTCTCGGGAGGGCAAACGTGACCTCGGGTGGGCAAAATGTCCCTTGCCCTCCCGCTGGATAAAACACTGTTGCCATGACTGTATGATTTAATCAATTGTTACTTGAATAGAATATCGCTGTTTTTCTCCGTTGTCGGCACACTGAATGAACTATGTTCTTCCATGAATGAATCATATTCTTTCTTTTACATGAATAACAAATTTTGATTGGTCTAAAAAGTTTTCTTTTGTTCCTTATTTTACCGCTTTTCTTCTTTTTTTAAATCAATCAAAAGAGAAAAAAACAAAACATGGAATAAAAAAAACATCATAAGAAAGAAGGAGTGTCTTTTCTTTGATTTCAAATGACGATTGAAGAGCAAAACAATGCAACCTACTTTAACTTCAAAAGCCAAAACAAACATTGAGAAATTAATAAAAATTATTCTCAACTGTAATGTAAAAGCTATATTTAGATTTTTATTTATTAAGATTTATAAGAAACAAATCTTTTTTTTCTCTTGCAGAGCTAAAATCAAAGTATTTTCAAATATAATGTACGATAATTAGATCAATAGATTGGATGTACCATACTATTCTCTAGAACTAACATAAGAAATAACTAAACCTCTATAGTCTAATGGTAGGCTAAATTTTGTTGCTTTTTTTGTAATAAAAACATCTTTTCCTTTTAAGAACTTCATTAAATGGATGAGTCGTCGAGAGGAGCAATAAATCAAGTTGAAATTATAGTTGACAGCTCATTATTATAGTTAATACAAATACGACATTGACATTGCTTTTAAATAGTTTCCATTGCAATAATGAATAGCTGTGCTTAAGTGGGTTATGCTAGAAAAACTCAACATACCATTTGCATACAATTTTCTACATAGACAATTAACAATTATAGGAATTATTTTAGTGACATTTCTAATGACAGAATCTTATAGAATAATAAATTACTCCAGTTTAGTCGTATCTCACTATATAAACTCTATTCTAACTGGATAATCCTTAAAATAATCATTTTTACAGATTTTTTTTCTGCTTGAGCTCTAGTTATATTAGTGTTTTTCTAGAAGAATATTGTAGCTGTTTTCAGATACACTTGCAAGTTCAAATTTATTTAGTATAGATACAAATTCTCAATGAGATTTAATATGTTAATATAGATATCCAAATCCTTTTACGTCGTATATTTCATGTGAAAACTTTACTTATGATAAGTATAAAGTTGAAAGTCAATTTTTAAAGTAGTCATGAAATGACTATATTATTTTGTTCATGCAAACAAATCCTTTTAAACTCTACTTTGTTTCAAAAGGACCTTTCTACTGATGTTCAATGTCTTTAAGTGACATTGATGCATAAGACAGTTTCGTATAAATTTATCTATTTGAATTTCAGATTTATTTTCAATGTCATACCAAAAAGTTCAAAATTTTAAATGTCGATGTCCACTTGTACAAACTGGTTCGTTTACTCTATAGGTTTTATTTATGTATCTATTTCATCAATATCTCTTTTGTTTTTATTGGAGGTGTCTATGGCCTTAATGAGTCTCATCAAATACCAAATATTCCATGTGATCGTTCATCCAACGATGTTTTTCTTAATCAACATCTTCAATGGTATCATAATTTCGATAGTGTATCAGCCCGAAAATTAGTTCGTGCTATTAGTAATAACGTAAATCAAAACGAACATTTATTCAGTATCTACGAACGTGTGCTTAAGCAAAATATTTCCGTTGAAAATTATAAATGTATGCAAATAGACGTTACAATTTTCATTTCAAAGTCCTTTTCGGTTTCTAATTGAAGGTAAATGTCCATTAACACAAGATGGTGTATTTGGTTTATCTGATGAACATGACATAACAAATATTCCATGCGGTAAACTATTTTGTTGTTTCATTTTATGTTTAATTTTGTTCTCTGAAATATTTTCCTAAAATTTCTAGGACGAGCTGAAAAAGAAGTTCTATGTTTTCAACATTTACAATTTCATCATAATTTATCTTCGCGTGCTGCAAAAAAGATTGTTCTAGCATTAGTATCCTATACTCCAACGATTACGAGACTTTTTCATAATAATGATCATATCACGCAATCGAAATGTGCGGTTAGAAAACTTAAAGGCAAATGTCCACTATTATCAAGACATATTTACGGTAAATTTATTGAGAATATTTTAAAATAAATACTAAAATTTTTTTTTTAAATCTTAGGTCTAAGTGATCATCATCATATTCCAAATATACCCTGTGATCGTGCGGATCAACACATATTTTTATTTCATCATTTGACATATTTTCATAAATTAAATGCTAAAGCAGCAACACAATTAATTCGAGCATTAATTATAAATAAAGATCCACGTGAACCATTATTTCATTCAAATGATATTATTGTTGTATCCGATCAAGTCGTTAATCATCAACCATATAAAACGAAACGATCGAAAAAAATTAATGAACAAGAAAAAAATTATTCAGAAACAATTTTAGATTTTTCTACACATGTATAAATTATTGTAGAAAATTTATTATGAATATTAAAGAATTTCTTCTTTTTCAGTATCAAAGTCTTATTAATGCAATTCATACTTCGATTAATAAAACTACGAATGACAGTAAGATACATGTTTTTAGTCTTACATTCATGTTGACACAGTATATGTAGATTCAGATAATAACATGATGCCACTCGATTGCAGTAAATCCAATCAACAATCATATCAAGTATGTTAATGTTTATCTAGAATTTAGATAATACTATTTTGAAGTTGTAAGAATTTTTTAAATCATTAATAGGACCTCATTGGATCAGACATGTTTTGATCATACAGTGATGGTTGCAATGACCTTTTCTAATTGATAGTCGCCCTGAGATTACCAAAGACGTAAATCACGATGTATTCTATTCGATAAGTTACACCAACATAATCACTCTATACTACATTGGCTATTTCAAACTCTGTTTTTTGGTTGATTCTTAGTACTGGAAAAAATTCGAATAATCACAATTGTTTTCAACTGTATTAACAAATAAATTTTAATAAGCTTTGGAGAAAAAAAGAGAGATTCCACCGATAGAATAACAACATTTTCCTGGGTTACTTTCCTGAGATAGAACAATTTATATCAAGGTCAAAATAAAATAGTTCTTCTACCGGAAATACTACAAGAGCAACTATAAGAGTTTGCGTGTGATTACTCTATTTTAACAAAAAGACCTCAAAGAGGACTCGGAAACGTTTAATATTGAAGAAAATCGTCACGCATATTGAAACACGGAATTATTTTTTATTGTTTCTACATACTATGAGAACCTTGTATTTCAGTTTTATGGAATCACAATTTTAAGCTTAGAACCAATTTTATTCATTCGCTCTAGAATTATAATGTTGAACATTGACGATAGTAAAATATGAGGTGATTGATGAATTTTTATATAAAATTTTATTCTTCATTGAATTTTTAATAGCTAAAGTCTACGCAGATTTTCAGCTTCATGTACTCTGAAACTATTCGAAATTTAGTTAAATATAAGTTATACTCTTAAAAGGATAGTAGTTTTTCTTTTATTCTTTACTACTCAAAACTAAATCTAGGCCACTATGTCTTCTATCGATTTCGAAACAGATCCAAACAAGTAAAGTACCATTCGTTTATCATTCGTTGCATCAATTAATATCTATCCAAGTCCTGTCTATTTTAACAAAACATGAACGTTACAACTTTTATTGCTTAGCGTTCGGCTATTGTCATTTTTAAAAATTAAAGATGCACAGAATAATTTATATTCGATTATAAATACACTATGTTCATCTCGATTATGAAGTGTCTAAGTCAGACTATCACATGATAATGTGCGGTATTATTTCAGCTGGGGACTTTAAAACTGTCGCTTCTGAGTATTTTACTCGCGAGAGACAAACAGAACTCATAAATGATGCACTCTAGAATTTTTCTTTCATACCGAGTTTTGGACACCTTTCTGCTTTTTAAGAATGAAAGAACAGAGTGACACCTCTAGTGAGAAATTTCAAAAAATTATCTCGTATTTACACTCTTAAAAAGTGTTATATTATGCACAGGAAAAAATGATTGACGCTAAAAATTCATCTGAACTCTTATCCTACTTTCTCATAACTAAATATCGTACAGGAGGCATAAGCATTTTTAGAAATATGTCGATAGGGCTTTACAAGAGATCATTCAGCCAACTTCAGCTGTTTATTTTACGGAAACATATGCGTCAAAATGAAATATTTTACTGTATATCAGAACACCATTTGAATTTATCGTAAGCGAGCTTTACCGTCTAGGAAAATACTCGTGTAGTTTTTTACTATTTTCGAATTTGTTCGGAATCATTCATATTGGACATAAGATGGAAATTTAATTATTCTACTATTTCTATTTCGACCTTAATTCTTATGATTTAAGTGCTTCATAATCTTTCGTGATAAATTTACAATACTGTTCGTTTTTATCATCAGCCGGACGTTTTCTCACAATGATAATTTCAATGATAGTTGATTAGAATGAATGAAACGATTTCACAAGTTTTCAGTTGAACGCATCATCAAATAGGAGAGTGATAATTCGAATAAGTTGAAAAAGACTCGTACAAAACAAAAACATCTAAATTCGATTGAATAGTTTTTGTAAACAATAAAACTATGTCATGATGTTTTCNAAGAACAAATATTATCCTTCTATTTCAGGAAATATTCAAAATTTCAGATACGAGAATTTAGGGTTACTGAAATAGCATGAGTATTCGGAGAAAATTAAGAAGTTCTATATAATTCATTTTCATATTTCGATCTTCTACATTACAAAATGAATCCAAGCTCAAAGAATAAGTTACAGTGAAGAAACCAAAATCAAATTTCTATGTTGCTGTTTTCAAGAGATATTCATTAGAGAACGATTGACAATAGATGAAAGTATAATTCGAGATTTTCTTTGGATTCTTACTCTTTAGATTAATTCCAGGTCACTTAAAAGACTATGTCAAATTGTAATACTTCATAGAGCTTAATTGTTGATATACAATCTCTTGGTAAGTGGAGAAAAATAATGGTCTTGTCAATCCTAGAAAAATTCTATAAAAACCAGGCATGCACATTATAGTAATGGATTTTTATACGACAATAACGAAGCTTATTTAAAAACACCACAGATATGGTATATACTGTAGATTGACACGTTTTTTTCAAACAAACTAAAATGCAGCCTATAAAATGAGGACCCAAATGAAACTTAATGTTTTTTTCTCAAATAGTAGTCTTGCGATATGATATCAATAGAGTACTATTCCATCGGCATACGTCTTTTAGATGATATAGATAAACTCATTGTAAAGATTAAAATGTTAGACTTATAATCAATCCATGTTCGTCTAGATGCATAATGAGAAAAGGTTAAACTGGTTCAGAGCAGTTTCCTATTTACCATTACAGATAGCTAGAGAGATAGAGAAGATTCAAGAACCAAATAGAAAGTGTTTTCTTTTCCTTAAAATCCTATCCTAAACGCAGAACAGAATTGAATACGGAGACTTCCATTCGAGTCTTTTTTTAGGAGTGACCAGAACTCGTACGATAACTCATTCATGACATAGATTGAACAATACAGGTATTATGTCAATGATGAGCTTTATTCTTTTTTGCTATTTAATCAGAATATCATGTACTATGAAAGCTCAATCCATCTCTTTCTCTCTCTCTCTCTGTAAAGCTGTACGATGAATACGCATGATTCAACTCAAAGCAGTCTTTGAATTCTTTCTCGAGTTAATACTCATGCAAACGATTATCAGCTTGAAACAAGTATAATCACGAGAACAAGATCTGTTCTATTGCTCTCGATTAACTAATGAGAGTCTCAAGTTTTTACTTTGCTGATTTTTCTTCCTGTACCCATGATAAGTGAATTATTAGCAGTATTTCTCGTCGATACGATTATTAGAAAGAATGTGCTAAATAACTCAAAAATCGCACACTGACAAAACGTCTAATTCTAACTTTTAATCCGATCACATGACAACGATATCAAAAATTTCTTTCTATTTAGTTAAACTATCCATATTCAACGAATAATATGGCACAAGCACATGGCCTCGATTTCAATTCATTCTTAACCTAATTCGATATCGTTTTGTTTTTATTCTTTAATGTAAATATGCACATGTGTAACATTCATATGTTTAGTATTATGATTAAAAAAAAACTTTCTAGTAAAAAACAGATTTTTTGTTCATGTTTTACATTGATTGAAGATCACAAGAAAAATAAAAAAAGAATTAATTTTTTTCTGGTCAGAGATACTAACACAAACAAAAGAAAAAGAAAAACAGAGAAAAAATAAATGTCAATTTTTTTGAGAAAGATTCTATCGAATAATTGTTTATAAAGCTATATCAATATTTGTTAAATCCAGATCAGCCCATAACTTGAAATCACCAAGTGTTTGAAGTTGATTAAAAAAAGCTTCCTGTGTTTGTACATCAGCTGTAGCAAGTGCATCGAGCAAAAGTGGCTCAAATTGCTGTTGCGACGACGATGAAAATAAAGAATCATCAATATTTGTAAATATATCTAAATTTTCAATTGACGTTGACATGTTTTCATTAGTTTGTTGCTCTAATTTTGGCGTTAATGCATCTGATGAAGCATCTGATGTATCAATATGAATCGATGAGTTGTTTGTTAATAAACCTTTTCTGAGGCGTTTACGTGGTTTGTATTTATAATCAGGATATTCACGTGAATGAAGCATTTTTAATCGTTCTGCTTCATCAATGAATGGTCGACGTTCAATTTCAGTTAAACGTTTCCATCGTGCACCTAAATATTTTGATATTTCAGCATTATGCATATCCGGTGCTAATTGAACAATTTTTCGACGTTCGATTTGTGAAAAAACCATAAATGCATTCATTGGTCGTTTAACACGATTGACACGTTTTTTCGAACGTGTTTTCGTTGCATCTGAATATGGTGTTGATGTCGATGGTTCGATCGATGTTGAACCAAATGATGATGGTGGTTGAATATTGGATCCTGTTAGAAGTTCAACCAAAGCTTTGGTTTTTGTGAAAACTTGTTCATTTTGATTTTCCTTATTAGTTGATGTTATAACTAACGAATAGAGAAAATAAAGTTTTCTTGTGAATTCTTAAAACGAAAATTCAGAACTTACTGCAATCAGTACGTGAAGTCGTAGGCTGTTGCATAACGCTGATTGGTGTTTCGAGAAGTTGTGTAATACTATTTTGTGCTGATAGATTAGAATTTATTGATGGTAAAAAAGATATTTGATTGAATGTACTGATATTATTAACAAGTGTATTTAAATCAATTGTATTTTGTGCATTGATTATTGTTGGATTTCTTGATGTTGTATTATTAGTTAATAAAAAGCGATTTACATTGATGGGTTGTTTTGAATCTGATCTAGCATAGTTATTACTATTATTATTGACAATGAAAACTGTAGGATTCGAATTCATCATTGTATTATGTGATGTTTGAATAACAGGTGTTGTTGTTATTGTGCGAAGTTTTTGGAAAGAAGCATCGCCAATTTGTAAAGGATTTATTAAATTTTTATTCACTGTTGAATTCGTTTTCATAGCTGGAATGATTATTGCATTCGTTGGAAGATTAGTTACTGATGATGCTGTAAGAATACGTGACGACATATTCGATGATAATTTTATGTTTGACATGTATTCAACTAATGTTCACTTTATATAAGCATTCATCTTAATTAGTATGAATATGGAAATGTGGACGGCAGCGGTCATTGTGTATTCAATATATATATGACGGACGAATGGAAATGTATGTAAAAATTGCCGTTTTCTTTCTTTCTTTCTTTTTGTTTTGTTTTTTTCGTTCAATATATTGACCGGTGTATGTCTCTAATTGCATTGAATGCCTGTTTGTGTATATGTATATATGCTTTTTTCCTCCCTTCTTCTTCTTCTACTTCTTATTCGTGTGTATTCGAATAGATGACAAACACACCGCGCACGATCGTTTCTTTTAATTCAGAAAATGCAATGAAAGAGAAAAAAAGTATAATTTCGAACAGCTGTCGGGCAAATAGGAAGAAGACAATAAAATTATGAGAGTCGTTATCGATATATCTATGAGTTGACCATCTGTCTTTGTATAAGTAGTTGATCATGATAGATTTCAGTTTGATGAGATTAAAAATAAAGATGAAAGCGAAAAAGGAATTTTCATATTTGACGTCAAAATACAAGATCGAAATGTCCGAAAAGGTTTAACGAGTTGCCTTCTCATATGTGAACCGATTGATACATTTGAACATATAATTTCAATTGATAAAGTGAATCATCAATAGATTTGTCACGTGATGACGACAATTATCAAGATAAGAATTACCTCATCTCTAACACGATCATGATTTGACATTGCAAATGAGGTACATTCGGGGTCAAATTCATGGAAATTTTTTAATTAGAATTTTTTTTATGCACATGTGAAGATTTGATTGTAAGAGCACCAAACAGAAAATCAGTTTGATGGAAACGAAATTTATTTTGTCTTTTTTTCTGGAATGTTCGAACTCATGTATCACTATTCATATCTAGATTGATTTGTTTCATCCGAGTAATGATAGATATGTGCAATGCTCTGGTGTTTATCACGACGATATACTCAATGTGAATATAGAAGAATGTAATTCAATCATTTTTCTAACAACGAATAACATTCCGATAGATTTTACTATGATTTAGATGGGTCCTGGAAGATCGACAAGAATAAATTGTTGAAGGTTCATTCATAAAAAAAAACTTTTTAAAGAAAATAAGACTTTATTTATGCTCTCTATTTTATCGCATTGACTAACACTGTTTGAAAACATGTTTCCGTTAGAGACTGCCTGTTGCAAGACATTTTATTTATATGAGCGAAAGCATGCAAGTATTGTACTCCAAAATCGAAATTCATAGCAAAGTCATTCATTTCCCTGTGAAGAAATTTTCTTCCAAGCAAATTAACGTTCAAAACTTAGCCATAAATTGTTTGAACAAAGAAGAAAGTTCATGTTAACTAACTGTCTCAGAGTTCAAGAACGATTGCCCTCGTGCCCTCTTCCTAAGCTTCACGTCCGCTAGGCATGACCTCGAATTGTATGCATAGTTGTTAAATTTAGCCGGGCCACTAACTCTGCAACGAAAAGATGAAGAAAAGTTGGCCTTTGTATGACTATATTGATGTGAGAGGCGAGACAAAATGATTACAACGGTGCGTCTATTCAGCTGATATTTCAACAAAGATATGTGTTTAGATCTCGAATAAATTTTTTAAAAATAATAGACCGTTGAAATCTATACAAAAAACTTCATAGTGATTTAGGTCCAAATCGTTCTTATGAATTTTAAGAAAAACGATATGAATATTCTATGAAATGCTTGCAAGTCTCTTTCAATTGAATCTGAAAAAGTAAAATCCTTTTTGACGCTGACATTACGTGAAGTTCTGGTTAACTTATCAAGACTTTATACTGCTTTTTGAGTAGCAATTTATATAGAAATGCTAGCAAACTCTGATGATTTTCGATTAGTTCTTGCATCATTCGATAGATATGATTTTGAAAAACAGCCCAAATGATGTTTCTTCAGGTTCAGATGCTCACATTGTAGCGTACTTTCTTTTTCAAAAATTTTTATACAGGTTTTGTATATTTCTATCGATTAATTTATTATCTATTGGTTTAGCTTCAATCCATTGTGATTTTAATGTTTCATATGAAAACAATATCGTAACGTCAAGAATTCTAGTCACAATATGCGTCCAATGTGTTACTATGTAAATGTAAAATAGCGCCCTTGACACGTCAGACATATAACTGTTACCTATGGCGAGACGAATTAAACGCGATAAAGTAAGGACATGACCTTTGACTTGAACCTGTGCCATTCATCATTGCACATCAACGATCATTAATTAGTAGAACATAATTGTACGTGTTTAAAAATGTTTTTGAATGACGAAACTAATTTAATTTCTTCTTAAACTTTCAATAAAAATTAAGTTGGTGTCAATCACTTCAATTCAGTCTACTAAGATTCATTTAATAACAATTATTTTGGACATATTCAAGCAAGTCTAGTTCATTGAGTAAAAGTCTTAAACGTTTTTAGACTGAGGGCTTGGTGCTTTTCTTAAAATTAAAGCCATACAATTTCATAGTGTGTCGAAAATATATAACTAAATAGAGAATAGTGACAGTTTGTAATTATTGCTCTTGCATGCTTAATACTTTGTTTGCGCGTAAAATAATTTTGTTCTAACAATAGCTAATCGTCTGTATCAATTGAAACACATGAACAATATATTATTGTCCGTTAGAGCTCTTCACACAGTTCTTATCCTATCAAATGAATCATAGCTATTGCATTGAGACATACAACAAATGTGTTCGATAATAATATAAGTTTGTTTTCCTATTTATCATAAATTGCTAGTTGTCGCTTCATTTGCAATTTTTTTCCTGAAGCACATAAAAAACCAACAAGTAAATTGACCTTTACCATGATACATTGACTCTAACTGAGCAGCTGTGAATGCAGAAAATTATAAGAGTTTGACTCAGATACGGTTCAGCAGCTCCCTGGCTTCAACATTTGACTTTAATCATTATTTCAATGGTGTCTGATAACAATCTGAATTTAGTTGATTTGACGAAAAAAAATATTGCTTGAGAACGATATCAGTTATGTAATTCTCTTTAGAATTGAAAATTGACAAAAAGAAAATGAATTCCAATGTTTTTAAAAAAAACAAGACACAAAATCGATTTCAATAGATTTATCATTAGAAGCATGTTTTATTTATGTTTACTAAACGGATCTATCGTATGCTTTAATTTCATTCGATGTGGTTTTCTGTTATCACATTGAGAATAGTTCACTTCTACAATTGTTTGCATTAATATGCATTTTATGAAAAGAATAACAAAATCTATTGATCAACAATAAAAGAAAACAAGGTGAACATGTACTTTATCTCAGAAATTCTCTTTAAATCAATTTAAATTGCCTAGTGAGAGTAATCTTCATTTCTCTAAACAGCTACTTTTTGATTCATTGGTTCTTTGAGAATATGATCAAGATAATTTTTCACTTCAGGCCAAATTTTATCACTTTCACGTCCATGAAAATCTTGAATAATACCTAATTGTCTAAAAGTATGAGACAAAGAAAAATAGATTTTTATT
Source organism: Rotaria magnacalcarata (assembly GCA_900239745.1). Lineage (NCBI taxonomy): Eukaryota > Metazoa > Rotifera > Eurotatoria > Philodinida > Philodinidae > Rotaria > Rotaria magnacalcarata. The sequence goes on along the minus strand of OENM01000321.1, from coordinate 44,609 downwards.
TTACAAACATTTGAATAAGCGTACTTATAAAATTGTATAATTGGATTTATATTTTTATTATAAGCATTCAATCGATGACGAATAACTGCAGGTTTATCATCTTCTCGTTGTGCTAATGGTTCGCCTGTTATATCGTCTTTTCCAGCTTCTTTCGGTGGTCTCCATAAAAGATTATAGACTCGTCCACTTGATAAATGAAACCATCTATCTTTTAAACGATTTATAATTTCATCAGCAGGTACATGAATGGCAATAACATGATCAGCTTTCATTTGTCGATATAACATTTCAGCTTGATTTAATGTACGTGGATAACCTTGGATAATTCAATAGATAAATAATTCATTGAAAATAAAAGTACGATTCATCTACTTTGTCTTACCTTCTAATAGAAAGCCTTGTTCACGATTTTTTTCAAGTTCATCAACAAGAAATTTTAATATTAGGTCATCAGGTATTAGAAGACCTTTATTAATATATTCTTTCATTGTTCGACTCTCCTCTTATTAGTAAAAGAAATATTTATATGAATAAAAAATTCAATCAACATCTATTAACTACCTGATTGCTGTTTAATATTTTGTCGAAGTAAATCTCCGGCAACTATGTAAGGCATACCATATGCTTTTACTATTCGAGTGGCAATCGTACTTTTACCAGAACCAGGAGCACCTAATATTACTAATCGACGAGCGATTTGAGAAGCCATTTATTATTCAAATAAAAGACTAATTTATCAATTAAAGGATAAATATGTCTGTTACAAGCACTACTCGCAAAATATGAGTCATCGTTCGTACAGTTTTTACTTGTAAATAGCAGCGACATAAAAGTCAATGTAGAGGTCAATCTATGTCGGCAAGAGATAAAATAAACAATCGAACAAGTCTACTTGTTAGGAAAATACCTTTACCATGGCTTGCTTGAATACTTTCCCATGTATTATAGCGTATTTAAGAAGCTTTGAGAACTATGCATTTTTCAATCAATAACACACGAACTGATATAGAAAAACTTCTTTCAAAAGAAGATCACATCACAAGAAACGATATGCAGATCTAATAGGAGACTATAAATTATTCATTATTTTCTTGAGTGTGGATGAATCAGCAATGCTCCTATAGTGAACAATGTGACTGTAGTATAAATAATGCATAAATTAGTATTTTGTATCTAACAATTTACAATTCTATTCACATATGGTTTACGCTCCTGGGGAGGCAACATTCCCCTCTAGCTCACCCTAAATTAAGAATTCTATTTTATAATTTGCTACCAAGGCAGACTAACCGTTCATTGTATTGCTCGAGGTTATCTAAATAGGAAAATTACTTTCTAATAGAAATACCTATTGGGTTCGTATGTTTAATATGGTAATTATAATTATATGTATTTCGACTTCAACTGATGCTTACATGTAGCAGAATTGCAACCCATGAATATTCAGTAAGTCTATGAATACATCTATTACGTATATGGATTTCGTTTTCTTGAAGTGGGAACCGTTATCATCTACACAGATCATTAGCATCATCTATCTCGATAACGGTATCGTTCTTGCTCTTATTTTCCTCCACACATTATCGCGTATTCTTTATCTCATTGGAGATAATTGAATACAAGTATGTCTGTCCCTGTTATGGGTTTCAGTTTTTGTTGATTATTGTTAAAGTGTATGTTATCGAACTTGCGAATACAGAAGTGAACGTACACCCTAACAAGAACTTACTAAATTTTTCTTGTTGAAATCAAATGATTGATCCTTATAACACACCTCAATTTCGAATCTAAACGAAGCATAAGATTTCCTCGGTTGTAATTTATTTATTTTATTTATTATTCACTGTTAAATTAAAAAACATTAAGTTTTTCCATTTGATTATGATATTCTCATACGTGCTGGAAACTATTCATGAGTTAAAATCCATTGAGCAAGTCGAGCACTGGTTAAAAAATCTGTTGAATATGTAGAAAAGTTCCAGAATAGATCATCCTGCATAAATTTATCAAGTTCATTGAATTCATTACTTGAAATATTTTGTTGCTGTGAAATAATTGTTGATGATAACAATGGATCAAAGCACGTATGACTCTTAATAATTGATTTATCTTGTTCGTCGAAATTTTTGAATAAATCATCAAATAAATGATCATCTCTCTCATCGTTCATATTTATTGATGTGTCTTTATTAAAATAATCATCGGATCTATTATGAGTTTTATTGATTATTGATGAATAGTTTATATTTCGATTGTGTTCAAGATATCGCAGCACAGCTGGATTAACAACAACTCGACCACCATTTATTTCACTCGGTGAACTAATTGGACTATTGGTTAATATTATATTATCATCGATGCTATTGTTAAAATCGTCTTTTTTCTTTGGTCTACCACCTTTATTTACTATTGGAGTATTTATCCAATTTAAATCATCATTTGTAAAATCATTCGAATAATTTATATTTAGTAAGGGTAATGCAGTTTGTGACGGAAGGAAAGATGATGATGATGATGATAGCGAAGAACGTGATAAGGATTTCTGAATAGTTTTATTTGGTTTTGTTTTATCTTTTTTACTACCTTTTGGCCTTGGCATTTCACTTGTTTGTTGTTGAATAATCTATACAAGATTTTATATCAAGTTTGAATGTATTTAAATGAGTTCGTTTTAAGAAAACGAATTTTCAAAGTACGGCGCCTTATAATTACAATTAAATTGAAGAATAACAAAATAAATTTTTCGACTTCAGTCAAGAATAAGGATTGGAGCTATGATAATACTATTACCAAATAAATAAAGTATTTGAATTCCTGTTTTTCTAGACGACCAGTAAAATGAGTACTTTGAAAGTAATGAGTGTAATATCAAGGTTAAACGGTGAATATCAATTTCATTATCTGACTGGACCGAACTACGATAGAAATGAATCACATCACGAGAGAAAGAGAATCAGTATTGGCATGCATTTAATGTAATATCTAAAAATATAGTAATCCATATCTAAATTATATCAACATTGCCTAACTCAATACAGTAATATCTATTCTGGTGAAAGGATGTCTTTAAAAAAATTTCTTAATCTAATTTTGTAATTCAACATCTTTTAAATCAATTAAATATCTGAATTAAAAAATGTTCTTTGTTCTAATTCAATAGATGATCATTTTTAGCAGATGACTATCAATGAATTTATCGACTTATCTAATTAGTTGGAACGTAATCTATAACTGATAACTACTTATCAATTAATTGAAAGAGTATATATGAGCCGGAAATGACGATAAGTGATACGAAAAAAGTTAGTGTAAAAAATATCTTGGATAGGGTGTGGGTGTGAAGAGAGATAAGAAGATCCTCACACGCCTACACTCGACACCATCAAGATTTTTTTCTATTACTTTAATAATTAATTGTATACAACTTTGTGTTGTTAGATAGTGTTACTTAATAAATTAGATACAAATAAATTTTAAAATTAGATATAGATTGCTATATTTTTAGGTATTGGTCTATATTTATGCCATCAGTATTGTAACGTGAAGAGATATGAAAGAAATCTTTTGATTTTACAATGATATAATTGTTAGAAAAAAATCACTATTAAGGTTCTTATTAGCATCTATTCTATTAGGAAAACATGTAAAATAGGTAGGCAGTGTAGACTAATATTGGTAATAACTATAAATAGATAGTTACATCCTTAGTAGTTTCTTATTGATTGATTTTTATAAATAAAAGCGAAATGCTTTTTATCTCTGTTCGGTTGATAGAAAACATTTCTCGATTGACGAGCACAAAATTATTTATAACTTACTTATTCACTTTTAACACGTCTAGCAATAACCAGCGAGTAAGGTTTGATTGAATTTTGACACATCTGGGATTTGGCTGAGTTCATCATGCGCTTTCAACGATAAACTTGTAAATACTATCCGTGATAGTAAAAACACCGGCATTCGTAGATTATTTCACAGTTCTACTCAAAAGTCACAAACATGTATGAGGTGAGTACGAATGAGTTTTATCGGTTCGTAAATAACTTGAGAAATGTGTATTATGTAAAAACATAAATACCTCGCATTAGTCAAATCAATTTTATATCTAAACACTTAGAACAGTTCCAGAATGACTGTTCGGAATATTCAGATAACTTATTTACCATTTGGGTATTTTATAATTTTACCATATTCTCAAAGTGAATTTGTTTAATGACAGTCATGCGGCAATATTATTAAATTGCGTGCTTTTCTCTCTATTAGTGGCACTCAAAGTAATAGTATTGTTTTCTATCAAGGCACATTTCTACTGTAATTTGTTTGGAGCGTAATGCCATATATTGACAACATGAAAAAAAACATACCCCAGCGTTTACTTGATGTTAAAGAAGAAGATTATGGTCTGGACAAGAACGTGTCAACAATATGTACGTCATGGTTATCATCCTTAAAAGCTTAGTAATTAAATCAGATGTTCAAATATGATTCGTATGTAGAGATGTTTGGCAACATTACTGCTAACAATTGAATACTATTGTGGCATATCTTCTCATACGTATATATTTCATTGAATTTGAACTTACACTAGATATTTGTATTACGCCTAAATGAACGGAATCAGGTTGAAATTTGACGTCTAGATGGCAACAAATTACTTTTTCGGAAAAATTCTGCGAATTATTTTCAGAATTCATTTGATTATTTCAGTATCAAATTTATTAATTAATGTTTTTCTCACGAGTTGCTTTTTGTATTGATGAGAAAAAAGCTAGAATAGATTTAGGGGCCAAACGTAAGTCTATTAATATTCATTTCGTATGGGCGAGTACATTTTCAAATGATGTAGGAGTAACGGTGTTTTTCTTAGTCGCGCTAAGAGAAACAGATTTATCTTTGATAACTCGACGTATCTTACATGTATTATTATTCGGGTTGATTATAACCGAGGAACATTTTCTGTCAGCGACCGCATTGTTTTTTTTTTCGAAAATAAAACATAGGTATGCAGGTATGCGATGAACGTGGGTTTATCTAGAAAAAAAAACACATTAATAAGTACCTCATATATTATTAAATCGAATTATATATATATATGCATACATATTGTGACGAATTCCATCCATCACGGCTGCTTCCACAGTGCGTGTACTCATTAGTCACTATTATCATTTAGTCATTAGTTTATATTTGTTCTTCTCTTCTTCTTTGCTGTTTATATTATTCGTATCAGCATTGTTACTAAAAAAAAAAACATTCATTCTGAATAAAAGGAAGGAACGAACAAATCGTTCCATCACATATATATATAGATATAGTTTTTGCCTTTAGATATGATTGAGTACATAACAGAATAGGTTTTTTTGTGCTCAGATATAATTTAATTTTCTACGTAAAACGAAGAACTAGGAACGTTAAGTATAGAGAGAAATAGAATTAGAAATTAGATGAAAATAAAATCCATTTTGAGTCTCCCCCACTCTATTATCACTCTTCGACCAAGTGATTAACTAATTATAGTTTAATTAATTTGATCTTAGACGATAGAAAAAATAGTCAATTGTATCCACAATGAAAGAATTACTTATCTATGATAGGTATGACTCGGATTGATATACGTAGAAATAATAAAGGTGCAGTATTTTCGGGAATTGTATTAGAACGTCTGATTCTAATTGTGTTCTTTTTTGTTCTTAACGATTAGAAATATTATCTCATCAGTCATAAAATATAGGAACCTATTAATAATCTAGATGTCTATCAGTTACTTATCTTTCTTTTTTTTGTTAATAACAAATATTTTCTGTTATTTTCTATAAGAAGGAACACTTACAACAGTCCTTGGCACTAATTATCCTTAAAGACAACGAGCCTAACCACAGCTAACATTTCTTATCAGTGAATGACTTGATAAGACTCGCCAGAGCAAGAGAGAGAAAAGAAAAGAACGATTCCATTTTTTTTGTTACAGAGAGCTTTATCAATATCGATTTTATCTTCATCATAAATTTTAGATACACTCTAGTGACCTATTATTACTGAACTTCGTGTTTGATTCTATAAAAAAAAAGAAACTGAACTCTCTGTAGTCATAGGTAATAAAATAACAATATTCGACATGAATTTCTGATATAGCACATAATGATGTTGGCTTACTCACTTAGTTGTTTACAATCAACTACAAAAGCGTTTGTTACTTTTACTTTTGCCTGCAAGCATAATATATTTTCTTTTCGTTTTCTTCTTCTTATAATTATTTTACATCTCATTGAAGAGCAGTTATGCTTTTTTCATTTATAACACTGAATGTTTATTTTTCGCCTATGAAATATATTAAAGTCGTAATAATAATGATGATGATAATAATGATGATAATGACGATGAAAAGAAAATATGCGCGAGTGTATATTATTGTGTGGGTATTCTGGTATAAAATATTCTGTCCTTCGACACATGTTTCATAGAGATTCAGTAGTGATTATCTTTCTTTGGTCAAATTCGTGGCAAGTTGTTGTTTTTTTCATTTATATACGCTCTAGTGATTCTTGCGCATAACAATTGCTTCTAGTATTTGAACATACTTCCAATAACCGACATGCTTTCTATAAGACATGCTCGTAGACATGTGCAATTATTATCTTGTTCAAATCAAATCGATCATGTTAATCAAATGTTAAGATATTAATATTGACAGCTTAGGATTTATGTAGTTTTCTATCTTTTTAATTTTATTTAGGTAAGCAAAATAAAAAATCTATTGTACCATCAGTAGTAAAATATTTAATCAGGCTTGAAAATATTTTTTGAATAATAATTAAAGTATTTGAAATAGATTTCCAAATTGTAATCTATCGATAAGAGTTATACATCAAACGCAATCATTATGAAATACTATAATAATTTATTCTTAAAAGAGACTTGTAGATGTACATTATCATTTATCAGGAGAATATATTTTATTAGTAGAAATCTATTGGATAAACATTACCAAGCACACACACACAAGTTAACGAAAGGAAGAAGAAAGAGTATATATTATTATACAGTTGGGCCACATTTCAAACGTCACTATCATAACATTATCGTCGATGAATCGTTTCGTGTTTCCTTACATCGGCTGGCAAGTAGTCGTCTAAGGTTGATAGGCAATGAGGCGAAGCCAATAGCATATGTATAAACATATATGTTTACTTGTGTATATAAATAACGTCATACAGTTGAAACTCTAAAACATCGAAGAAAAAACTATGATGATAATTAGGCGTTGTTGAACATATTGCACTCCAGGTAAAACTCATCAATCAGAACATATTTGCTTATTTTGATCTAATAATAATCCTTATGAATTATTTAAACTTTTAAACTGCTGGGCGGAAAAAAAATATTCACCTGCAGAAAAAAGAAGAATGTAAATATTCATATTTAGCTTCATTCTATTAATAAAAATAAAGAGACGTGAGAAATATGATGTGGCCATGAGTAGAATGAGAATATGATTATGATCTTAATATAGCGCTAATAGCAGATGGCTGAAGTATTTTAATAAAATAGTAGCACTTACAATGTCTGAAGAGACTAACGAAAAAGTAAAAGAACCATCATTATTTTCTATTTTAAATTTTGACTGTATGCCTTTTCAATAATCGTTTTCACATAACTTTCTTTTGTATGCCGTGTCTAAGATAGTTTCTAGTCATTTATCCACTTCTATCGTAAGTATCATGTAAATGTTCAAAAATAATTGGCAAAAATGTACACATATCTCATCCCTCGATAATGTCTTTTGCAGTAAACCTTCTAACGCTTAATTGATGATATTCAAACTAATCATCGTCACGAAGGAAAAAGTCGAATAATGCCAATTTTATATTCAAATATATCTTCACAGTTGATTTGACAAATTTTTTTCTGTTCAAAAGAACATTTTTTGTGTCCCTCTAATCTTTCTATCATGTTCTTCGCAATGAAAAGTTATCTTTCAATATTCTCAATTTTTTCTTATCTGTCACAATTTCGCATATAAAAATAATAGTACTATCTTATTTAGCCGATAAATTTAATTATAGTTTAAATCCCCTGAGAGTTTGATGTGGATAGTACGCAAATGTAATTACGGAAGATATTTGATCATTTTTTACGGATATTCTGGAATTTCCACCTCTCTTCGACTTACAAATAATACTAGAGAAATATGTCAAACGAACTTAGTTATTAATATCGACTTTTGTTTAGGAAATCTTATAACGGGTTTTGACAAAAATTAGAAAATATTGCGAAATGTTTTTGTTTAATTTTAGAGTTTGTACTATTGCTTGAAAATTTCAAATAATTATACAGAGTGTCGTCGACAGGAGGTGCTCTAGCCATGTTAATAGTGAGTACATGATAGTATCTATAACTTTTAATTATTCGGTTAATTTAAAGCGAAATTTGAATATAATGATGAGATAGTTTGATATTCAAAGCACTTCTCTCTCTCTCGATACTTAATTGATTGTTGTTTATGGTCTATTTAGAAGCCTTAGATGTAAACAGGTTTGACGTGAGGAACATTTTTTTCTTAGTCTCATAGTCCTCACGAGAGAAGACAAGTAATTTATTAAAAAGAATCAACACCCACGATAAGACTCTCGGGATTTGTACAATGAATATTCATCTATGCTATGTTTGTTGAATATTTATCTTCGTTTGATTTTCACACTTTTAGAAAAATAGTTTTACTCTTTATATTTAAAAATAGAACTTGACACTTTGTTAGTTTTTTCTTTTATTAATATCGTTCTATTCTTGTTGAATAGTTTGAAAAAGATTAATAGATAAAACGCAATAAATACGACAAAGCTTGCCGACTTATTTGTTTTCTTGTCATCCGAGCAAATGGCATTGAGTGTGTAATGTATATAGGGTTGTTCGAGTATAAACAATGGCGACTTTCTTAAATATTTTCAAATTCGTTTTATTAAATAATATGAAAGTTTTGATGTTATTTTTTTCATACAGTGAACAAACCATGATAATTAAAGAGAACGTTCGAAAAGAAATATGATCTAAAGTTATCAATGATGTCGAATCGACATGTGTCATACGATACTATTCATCGTTCTTTTACGTAGAAAATATGCATGCTTCTGACATGAAAAGAAAGTCATGATAGTCGGTCTATCTATTTAAGCATTTTCTATATATATATATTTCCGTACATCAATTGCCTATTTCTCATTGCAATGCTATTAACAATGACAAGTTAAAGGTAAGACAAACGATATGTTTAGAAGAAATAGTTTTATGATGCGTATCCATTGATTGATTAGATCGGTTCTAGAACCCTACTTCTTATAGCTCTATGACATTTTTCATTCTTCTTCTTCTTCTTCTTTACTCATTCATTCTCACTTTTCTATTTGTTAATGTCTATCATATAACTTCTTTTTTCTTTTGGTGTCTTTTAACACCTCTGTTATACATTCATTCTTCTAGTTTTACTTCTTACGGTAAATTGACTCGGTTCAATAGAAGCTCAAAAGCAATTTTGATTTATGCAACATCATTCATCTGTTGAAAAACTCTAAGTTTTTTCTTCGGCTGTCTTTTTCATAAATATAAGGTGTTCTTGATATTTTGTTAATATCTGGATTTATTATTATTGACAAAGAAATAAGCATAGAAAAATAATATTCCATAGGTATGTTATTTGAAAGCTTATAACATCATATCTGTAAAAAAAAGAGAAAAGTATTTTAAACACTTTCATGACATTGAAATGAAATAGAGCATATAAAACTTTCATAAGAGATAAAGGAAAGCAGTTTTATTCTTAAGGTGGAATTCTATATTTGACTTGGTTTTTGAACGCAATTTATTCATAGCATACATCTAAACTTAATCATAAAGAGAAAAACGTTTTTAGTATTGTCTTAGCATTTGTTTACGGCTGAAAATGCGTATATTCTGTCAATGATAACAATGATAGATCGCGCCCATCTTGAATGAGTTAGAACTGAAAGGTATCTAAAAGGCAGTTGACTTTCTTTCCGCCACCTATGGTTTCATCATTACGCGTACTTCTAAATACTATTGAATAATAACGTGTAATCATTCAATTTATATTCTAGAAATCTTTTCATATTTCTTCGTCAGGTAAGAAGAATCAATAATTTTCTTCTGAGCACAACAAAGCTAACCACCGACTCAGCTACTAATTATGCAGCTGGTTTTGTTGAAACGTGCTTATTATTATTCATATGAGATAGAGAAGTATCTTTGAATTATTTTCTTAGTATTCTCAAAAGAGACCTATATTATCTGAAATATTGCTATTGGGTGTGTACGTTGATTACATTGATCTATATATAGTTTAGTGAAGTAATAAATTAGTTTGATAAGAATAGAACGAAAAAGAAAAATATGACGATTTTTTCTCTCTCTCTCTCTCTCTTTTTGTATTGATCAATGTGAGTACGTGCCAGACACAAGAAAAACTAAATGTCGTTTCTTTCATTTTAGATTTTCATTTTGATAGCCATGATGAAATATGATTTTATTGATCGTCGATAACAATAATAATAATATTATTATTATTAGTAGTAATAAAATGTGACGATGTCAACCAAAACTTTACTGGCGGTCGGTGAATTTATTCAAAATTCCAATCAGTCTCGATCAATTAATGCACTAACGAGCATATTTCCATTGTCAGCTAGTAGTCAAACAATAGATCCTATTACAAAAACTTCTGATATTTCACCATTGGCATGTATTGGTTTTGCTGTACTGATATTAACCACAGTGATTGGTAATACACTTGTACTCGCTGCACTTTTTCTCGATAAGCGACTTCATACACCATCTTTTTTTCTTATTGCTAACATGGCCATTGCCGATCTATTACTTGGTGAGAGCATTTTTCTAAGAAATTCTTCAATCAAAAGACTATTTAGGTATATCGGTTCTTCCATTTTCATCTGTACTCGAACTTCTTAATAATCATTGGATATTTGGTCAAAATTTTTGTTCAGCATGGCTTGCACTCGATGTTCTCTGTTGTACAGCATCTATTATAGGTTTGGCTGGTGTATCGATCGATCGATATATTGGTGTAACTCGACCATTAAAATACAGTAGTCTAATGACCATACGACGAACAATTTATTTAATAATTATTATTTGGGCTGTATCGATTTTAACATCTGTCGTACCTTTATTTGGTTTAACTGATCGAGGAGCACCACCGAAAAATATCAATTCATCATATGTAATATCAGAGACGTGCGAAGTTAATAAAAACACATTTTATACAATATTTTCTTCAATAATGTCATTTTATATACCAGTTATTATACTTCTTATACTTTATTCGCGTATTTATCAAGAAGCAAAAGAGCAAGGAAAAAAATTAGAAAATGAAAAACGACGTCTCTATGAAATTGACTATCAAATAGCATTTGAACATGCTCGAAAACAACAAAATCAATCGAATGGACATTCAGTCAAAACTCGAATGCACTCAACCCGATCAGACGATACCAAAAATGATGTATCATCAACGCTTTTAAATCGGGAACATATTCCTGATGAAGAAAGTGCGTTCGATCATGGTTTATCATCAACCTATGAAGAACCAACGAAAAAAGATGGTTTAGATCTTCAGGTATTAAAACAAAACTTAGATTATCAATGCTTCTTGTTAGGTTTCATTGCATGTTTAATTGCATAGAGTGTATCTAGTGAGAAAACTATATTACTAAAAAACGTTCTTTAGAAGAATAGTTGAGACAGATGAGTTAGCAAACAATTTAAGTAGACCATTCTGAGAGGAATTAAACGATAAAAGAATCAGACATACTCGAATAAAATGATGGTAAAAGTTTTCTTTTCATAAAATATACTTTTTTGTGCATTAAAATGATAGTGAAAAATTGTAAAATACAATTAATTATTTAATAGACATCAAAATATCTGCTAATTGATAAAAACTATTCTGTATTGAAACTATTTTATCTCATGCTTACGAGAATAATAGAGTACGCTGAGTTTTGATCGGTAAATAACAATCACGACTTAATCAGTCATCATGCGATGAAACAAGAAGGTCAGCAGAGATTTTGTTTCAAACGAAATTATTTCAATATGAGGAAAAAAGAACGTAAAAAACGTTAATTCGATGAAGCTATGTTTGTTATTCGTAGTACGAGAATTGATAAAATTCATCAATGAATATCCATTAATTGTTCGCTCTAGATTTGTTTTTCTCTAATTAGTTCTTTTCACTAAACTAACATTTACTAAAACTTTCAGGATGATAGAACTTGTTAAACTGAAAATCTATAGAAAAACTATCTACGACAATAGAACGCTTGTTGTACTTTAAAAATGCAAGTACATTGCAATTTACTGTATGTAACATAGGAAAGACATGACAGTTTTATGTGTTAATACAAGGATAAATAAGTAACGTTTACAGATAATAGAAAATCATAGATGTATGTTCAAAAATGGAAACAACGATTGGATTCTAATTTCAATGTATTATGGTCGATCGACTTATATTTGTTATTAGAAATATGATGCAAAATAATTCCAATTTAGATACTTTGCAGTTCATAGCAGAATGTTTATTGGCTATTGTAAAACAACTACAAGTCAACGGATTGTTTTGATTATAGAAAGTGATATCAAAGTTCTCCATAGGAATCATTGTATTTTTGTTTTTGATTCTTAAATATCAATACTTAATCCATGCGATTCAAACCAGATAAATATCATATTGATGTCGAAGAATTAAATAATCGGCTATTTCCGAACGAATAATTGATTTCTAGCACACCATCAATAGTGCTAAGAAACTTGTAATATGGGAATATTTAGAAAGATGTCAATATTACATAAGAATACGAAACCTCCCACAATAGAGAAATGTTGAATGATGATTATAAAAGAAAAACTAGGTCTCTACTAAATTTTCTTTCATCACTCATGAGAATAATATATTTCAGCTGATAGAATCAACTCTGCCGAAGTTTGTCCTTATTGATTCATATGCAACGTGTATGCATCTTCCTCGTGATCTGAATCGCTTGTTCGAAAAAACTGAATACAAAATTAAAATGCATTCAAAGCTAATAAGAATCTTTGTTTTTCGATTTCTAGAATGCTCCTGATGATGATGTATCCCATAGTGGAATTTCCGTGGATCGCCGTAAAAGTCGAGTACGTTCATTAATTGACAAAAGTATATTATCTACCATACGAAAAAATTCTATTCTTCATAATTCTCATTTTTCACATTACAATAACAGTATGTCATCAAACGAGGAATTAACTATATTAAAACATAAATTACATAATCTAAGGTGTGAGAAAAAAGCGTTTCGTACAGTTGGTCTTATTCTTGGTGCTTTACTGATATGTTGGTTTCCGTTTTTTTTAACATTACCTCTTATGGCAATACTGAAAGATTACGAAATAATCAAAGATGATACTATTGCCAATACATGGTTTAAAATTACTTTTTGGCTTGGCTATTGCAATTCAGCAGTAAGTTACAACAGACAAAAAATTGATTACTATTTCTTCATCTGATTTTTTTTTTTTTGAAAAGTTAAATCCATTTGTCTATGCTTTTTCAAATCGTGCAATACGTCGAGCATTTCGTGAAATGATATTTCGTCGGTTTTGCTTTTGTTGTATTTGCCAAAAGAAATCAAATCCATTTAATGAGTCATCGTTGTCTCGACGTCGTGGTACAGATAGTGGTTCAATCGGGGCAGAAGTATCCAAGATACCTACGAAACAAGCTAATTCATATTTAGTCGATAATGTTCGAGCAATATCAAAAAAAGAAAATGGCGTTGACGATTCGTCTAATAAACTACCTCTAGACTCTAATACTCATAGACCAGCTGTTTCATTTGCTGACTTTATTAATGAACACGATCCTAACAATGATACTTCTCGTGATAATCAAAAACCAAGTTCAGAATTCATTTCAATGCTGCCATGGAAAAATTCGACCTCGAATTCGAATTCTTAAACAAACGCAATAACTTTTCTGATTGGTTCAATGTACCGGTGAATTATTGTGTTTCTTTTTTCTTGCGGTAATTTTTTTTTGGCATAAATAAAAAATTTTCTCTTCTTTCTCTAGCTCGTACTGAGCCTATCTGTGTGACTTATATGAATCACATTCCGTTTCAAGATTTTTTTTGTTTCTTTTTTCATCTCTGTTTTGCATGTTTAGTCGACTGTTTTTTTTTTTTGTAAATTGTAACAAGAAACCAAATTTATTCATAGAAATAAGGCCTTTTTTTATATAATTCTAACATAGTTTTGAAAACTATTCAGGAACAAGTTAGATGATAGAAATTCGTTCAAACATGCAACGTCCGTGTTGCTTTAGGCATAATACATATAGTAGGAATAGCACAATTGTACTGTAACGGCCTTGAATTACTTGTGGTTTATTCTTTCATATATTATGGAAGGATTACAGCGAAAAAGGAAGGAAAATGATAGGAGAAGAAGATTGAGTCAAGAATGATTGATGAACAACAATTGAACAAGGGTATTTATATACGTGCGCGAAAGAGAAAGAAAGAACAATGATAAAGAGAGGCACTTCTCCCAGCGATGAGTGCATGACAGGTGAATCCATCACATATACCTGTGTAGAAGACTAGAGGAAATACATTGACTAGCAATGTCATGGCGAATTTATTTTGCATAATCTAACTGAGTATTAGTTATCATGTTAAATTGAATTTATTAACTTAATAATAGTTAAAAAATCTACAAATCGTCTGGAACTAAAGATTTTAGTTTTGTTGATAGTTTTCACCGTTTCTACTCAATACAGCTCATGTTGAATATTCAGATAGGCGTTATAACAATTCTGCTATAATTACTGACAAGAATTAAAATGACGACTAATGGAAAGTATGCACATCAAGTGTTGTGTGCATCATTGATGCAGCTTAATTTTAATAATACTTCAAATTCAATTAAATTTAGCTGATGAAGCGAATCATGAAACGAAACATACTTACAAGATTAGAGAATTGTTAAAGCAATAAGATTGATTCGTGGTAGATGTGAATGTAGAGAGAATCCCAACTGAAACATACGACTATAATCTTCTCTTATGGCAATAATTGATATTTTATTGAATCGTACAAAATATGCAACTTGGATACATTATGTAACGAAAAATTTTATTTCGAAATTAAAGTTCACAGTACAGTAAATTTTACTTTCTATGGTAAAGTTGATTAGTGCAATAGACTTGTGATATACATATTTTCATAAAAAGCACGCACGAAGAGGTTGAAAGCAAACAATAGTATATGAAATGTCACCATAATTGATGGTGAAAATTTTCAAGGTGTTTGATGAGTTTTTCATTATCAACTTATTAATCTTTCCAGGATATGGAATCGATTAGCTTGGCTAGAGCGCATTGGGGATTTTCCGTTTGAAAATCATATTTGAAGTCATTCAACCATTAGGATTTGCTTCTTTTTCTTGTTTTTCAATAAAATGCACTCGAAAGATTAATGTTATTTGCACTCATGTAAACTGTACTCGAAGATCACTAACAATATTCTGCAAGTATCGATCTTGAGAGAGTTTAGATATGAATATTCTTTTGAACTCAGATCCATATTTACTCTCCTATTATTGACAACAGTGTATTAACATCAAGTATTTTAATTATTTGCAAAGTTTGCTCAGTATCATATGAATGTCATGGTAGAGACCAATAAATAGTGTAACTAAATGATCATGATGGCAGTTTTGTTTTTCTATGATAATACATACAAAATAGAATGTACTCAATCTCACGACAAAATAAGAATAAAGATCAATAATGAAAACGCAATGACTGTATTGGAAGTTTAACAGAATATTTCTGCTTCAAATATTTAGTCAACAATAGTCTTATGATGTCAAATAAAATCTACTCGTGAGAGAAAATCTGATGTAAACGATATCATAGAAAGATCACGGACAACGCTTGGATAGTTCAAGAAATATTCATTTTCTATTTTTACGGATTCATTCTTGGCATGTCCTATTTTTTTAAGCACCATATTTTTTAGAGTATCTCATACACAAGAATTATTAACAGAAGAATAGGTTCTAAAGAAGAGAAAATCTAATTTAAAAACTACCCACTATAAATAAGTTTTTTTTCTCCTTCCTACAGATAAAAAAAACAACTAACGAGGGAAGACCACCAAGTGTTCAATCGCTTTTTCGTTGAAACTACATGTTTTGTGTAGCTCCGAAGGAGTTATGAATACGCTGAAAATATTTTGGGCGGATCGCTTATTGTTACGAAAATAGGCCATTTTTATTTATGACATTGTTTTATGATTGCCGTACTCCTCTTCAGGAATATTAGAAAAATTGATTTTCGAATTTCAATTTGAAATTTTATATAACGATAGAGCTCAACGAGAATAGTGTTTTATGAATGCTTTTGGTCATTGAATTCGTTTTTTTCATAAAATCTGCCACTTTATTTGAAAGATATAAAATAAAAATTTCACAATAACTGTGTCTAGTGATAGGAAACGTAGAAAGGTCTGAAATGTTCACAAAAAGTTATTCTCCTTAGGGCGTCTTTCTATGTAAAGGTTCAAGTTGAAATTCGAAAATCAATTTTTTTAATGTTTCTGAGGGGGACCCCAGGCTCTCACTAAAACCCCTATCTTAGAAATGATCTATTCTCGTAACAATAAGCTATCCGCCCAAAATATTTTCAGCGTATTCATAACTCCTTGGGAGTTACATAATGTAAGCAGTTTCAACGCAAAAGCGATTGAACATTTTGTGACCTTCCCTCGTAAGTTAAATATTAGTTTGTTATTTCGAATGTTGTTTTTAGTCATTGTATTTCCAAAGATTTTTAATCTCTCAGTGTTATTGATAGTGTCTCAAATTATAAATATTTTAATCTGGGAGAAACTGGATAAGCCCGAGAATTCAAGTGAGATTCACAAAACAACTTATTTTTCAATATACAAATAGAAAATTCGAGATTTACTAAATGTCTATTGGAAATGTGCTGCAACGTCTACATATGGTATTAATTTTAAAAATGATGAAAACAGCTTAAAGCTTTATAATTAAGAACAGCCAATTCTTTATCTTCTATAATGCAATCAGCGATCTAACTAAACGCATTTTATCTGTTGCCTTTTTATTTTATTCTTTTGACTGTATTTCCATTAACATAAATTAGTGTACAATTTACATGTATACATAACTCTATCGTCGAACATAAATGTCATAATAAATTGCGACGAAGACTTCTTTCTTGATGGAAACGATGCATTCCCGAATCTTTCATATTTGTTAGCCATCTGTGCCGATATATTCATCAAATAACATCTTCTGCGCTTTTCTTGATAGGTTAGTATCTAATTACGTAATTATTTATCAATATGTGTAGTTCACTTGAAAATAAATTTATCTCGTTTTATTTTACAATTCTTTGTGTCACTGTGATTTTCATTCATTTCGTCAAAGAAATCGATAACTCATGCTAAATCTGAATATAGATAGAAGTAAAAGAAAATTATGAATTTTGTTTTCTAAAACAATATTTGATCATTCAATCATTGTCATTCTCTTGAAAATGGTCTTAGTTTGGATAATTAATTGTGATATTGAAGAAAAATATTGAAGTTAATAATGGCTCATTGGCTATTGCATGGCAATAGGAATGAGTGAATTGTTAAGTAGAGCATTTAATTCGATACTTCCCATTTCCCATCATTGAAGGAAGTCTCATCAGAAAAATAATCAATACAAAACTATTTTTAGCATCGAATAAATTATTATATCCTGTAAACTCGCAGTATATTTATGTCAGAGAGCTCATGTCTGTCAATAGAAAGCAAATGAACATAAATCTTCGATTTTGACACAAACGCACACACCATCTCGTGCTGCTGCAGGAACGATTGAAAACTATAACATATGATGATGCAAGTCGAGTACACATTTCTTGTTTATATGTGAGAAAAATAATATTCTATTTCATACGAATATTTGGATAGGAGTCACAGTCTTTCAGAAATAATAGCTAGTTTATGTTTGTCATTGGCAGACCTATTATGTATGAAATTATTGATTCGTCGTTATCCGCAACAGCAAATAAAAAGTTTTTCAAACAGATGTAGAAAGAGAAAGGTGCTAATTTGCATGATGCACATCTTGCTTGTCAAAGAAAACTTTTATTAGTTTTAAAACAAATAGAATCTATTTTAAATCAAACAATTATAAATAATAATAACGCATATATCTCTTCATTCTATATAGAATGTCAAAGACAAAGATTGATTGATTGATATCTAATTGTAATGTATTCTTACCACTGTAGCTATTTTGGTGCTCGTGTGTCTTTTCTTCTTCGATAAGTAATTAGTCAAGTAAATGATATGACGGTCAAAAGATACAGATATACCATAAAACTCTGATAACAAAAGCGACAGAAAACATTGTACATCACGTGATGTGAAAAGAAACACAAAAGTTCGTCTAGTTCTCAACTCTGGTTAGATTTTCATATAGATGACGCGCCAAAATATATTTGGATTTTCATTAGACAGGAATCACATCATTTTCGTTCTCTGAAAGATTATTCGTTTCATGAATTCTGCCAAATTGAAATGAAATTTTCCTACGCATGAATATTTCATTCTGAAAAAGTGTGGCAAAAAACCTTCTTTATGTAGATGACAATCTATTCTTTTTATCTCGATCATCAAATTCAAGTAAATCAGAGTATTTTAATTCTTTTAATGCGAAAATAAATGGAAAAAAAGGAGAAAAAAAAAGAAAACTTAGAACAAATTGAACTGCAAAGGCAAAAAAAGAAGAAGATGAAGAAGAAGAAGAAGAAAGGAATTTTGTCCCAGATGATGAAGTCAGGACATGCACAAATGTTGTTGCGAAAGAGAAAAAAGAAACTTAGATAATCGAAAAAACAGACACTTTAAAACAAAAAACGAAATAAAACACTGCACAAATGGACACCTGATAGCGCGACGCTACTGGACGCATATCTGAGTGTAGGATATTAGATCATAGATGGGTGGCGTATTGCAGTGTATATATTAAAATTTAAGAAAAAAAAGTCGGTGAAACGATTACATTGAAATAAGAAAGAAAAACATTGAAGATACTGTTCTATTCAATACACAAAATATTTTGTTTTTGAATTATTACCGCTGACGACTCTTCATTAGGTTAACTAGAATGTGTTTGTGTATATGTGTGTGCAAAACAAACTATTCAAAAACAAAAAAAAAGAAGAAAAAAACAACAAAGACAGTACGCATACAGACAGTTTTTTTTTTGCTAATGACTATAAAGCATAGAAAGTACGTGCATTTGAAAACACTTCTTTGGAATATGCACGAGCCGTTCAATGCATGCAATCATACATACAAACAGAAGAAAAAAAATAAAGAAAAATTGAGAATTGGTCTAATATTAAAAAGAAACAAAGAAGTTGAAACACACACACGCACTCCCACAAATTAATAATACGTTTCTTGTTCAACCCAACCACCTGGATTTCGACGTATTATAAATTTTCGTACTTCATCATAGATAAAGATTGCTAATGAAAACGGCATAGCTGGTAACCACCATAGAAATCTAAATGATATATTTTGATTATTGATTAAGAAGTTTTTGTTTACACATGAATTCGATACGTACTTAAGTGGATACATATTAAGACCTTTGTCAAGGTAAGGTGTATAGCAAAGAGCAGCAGCAAGAACAGTCTCAAAAACTAAACCAAAGTTAAGCATCCAGTTGCTTAAAAAAAAAGGAAAATTATGTTGATTAGTTCAAAAACCAAAACAATATTAATTCTACTTACGTCATGCCTTGATGTGCCAAAGAATTTCTTCGTGTTTTACAAATAATTAAATCAGCCCATTGCACAATGACAATTGAAACAAAGAAAGCAGTGTGACATGTATATTCAAGTGTTTTACGTTGATTGTATGTCTTAAAAAAGAAATCCATAGATACGTTAGCTATTTTACTATTTTCCATGAATGAAATTCAAGTAAAATAAAATATATTACCCATTCTTGACCATACGAATCTTCAAGATCATTAATTCCTTTTGATTCCCATGATTTACGTAAACCAAGTAAACGACTTGGCCAAAATCCATTTTCAGCCATAATAACTAGATAAACAAAAAATCCAGCTGATGCTTGAATCATACCAATTTGACCATAGGCCATTGAAATTAAACTAAAAAAATTCATGCATAACATAAAACAAAGGCAATACTATTTTCTTGAAGGTTACCGTTCATTGACAAGACGATCATGTTTGGGATCACGTGGTCGTCGTTTCATAATATCGGTTTCGGCTTTTTCATAAGCTAATGAAATAGCCGGTACCATGTCAGTACCTAAATCAATACATAAGATTGTAATTGTACCAAGTGGTAATGGAATATCCATAATAAGATACATTAAGAATGGTGTAATTTCCGGTATATTTGATGTTAATGTATATGCAATCGATTTTTTTAAATTATCAAATATTAAACGGCCTTCTTCAACACCAGTAACGATAGATGCGAAATTATCATCAAGTAAAATCATATCTGCTGCTTGTTTACTAACATCCGAGCCAGCAATACCCATAGCAACACCAATGTCTGCTTTTTTTAAAGCTGGAGAATCATTAACACCGTCACCGGTAACAGCAACAATGGCACCTTGACGTTGACAACCTTCGACAATAATTAATTTTTGTTGTGGTGATGTACGAGCAAAGACGATTTCGGGATGATCACGTAGGAGCGCATCGATTTCACTTGGTGACATACTCTTTAAATCATTTCCATGTACAACACATGCTTTAGCATGAGTAGGATCAACTTGTTCAACGGGAATATTTAAGCGTTGTGCAATATCTTCAACAGTTTCTTGTCCTTCAGAAATAATACCGACAGCTTTAGCAATAGCTTTAGCTGTAATTGGATGATCACCAGTAACCATGATTACTTTAATACCAGCTGAACGACATTTAGCGACACTAGAAAAAGAAAAGGAATATTTTTTTTTATTTACTTTTTGAAACTAATATTCTCAAGAAATTACGCTTCGGGTACAGCAGCACGTGGAGGATCAATCATAGACATAAGACCAAGAAATCGTAAGTTTGTGACTGGAAAATTAACTTCATCCGAATCAAATTGATAACCACGTGGATATTCATTGACTGGTAAACGTAAATCACAAAAACCTAATACACGCTCACCAAGACCACCCAATTCAAGATAGGAACGATTGAAAGCTGTTCTCCAATCTAGATAAATCGAAAGAAACGATTAAAATAATCGTTAATTCAAATATTTGCTTGCTTACAATCATTTAATTCGATATCAGTTCCATCAATATAAATAGATGTGCATCTTTCTAGTATACGTTCAGGTGCACCTTTCATAACTAATAAATATCGATCATCACCATCTTGTGTTTCATGAATCGAAACTTGATATTTATTTGTTGAATTAAATGGTATTTCACTTATTTTTCGATTTTGTTCACGAAATCTAATAACATTACCAATCTGATAGTAAGAAAAATAAGAGATGATTATAGATTTCTTTTTTTGTTTGATCTTACTGATAATTCGACACATTTAAGTAAAGCAGATTCTGATGCATCACCGTTACATTCTCGTTGTAAGACAGGTCGTCTTAAATTCTCTTGATCTTGTTTAAAATCAGCTCGATTACATAACATTGAGCAACGACTAAGAGCGAGCTTAATCAAGAAAAAGAAGAAAACAAGAAATTTAATCATCAAAATTTTTGGATTCAATGCAACTATTTACCCATCCGGGTGCAGTTTTATCGTATGTTGCATCTAAACATAATATAGATAAAAATCATCTCGAATAAACAAACACGCCATCTTTCAAAGCTTACTCTGTTGATTATCGGTTGTATCGGCTTCAACAATTCGATTGTCAAACCACATATGAGCTACTGTCATTCGATTTTGTGTTAATGTACCGGTTTTATCGGAACAAATAGTTGATGTTGAACCGAGTGTTTCGACAGCTTCCAAATTTTTAACTAGACAGTTTTTCTTTGCCATACGCTTAGCCGTTAATGTAAGACATACCTAAAAGAATAATTATACATAAATTAAAAACAAAGTTTTCTCATATTACTAACAACTTACAGTGACAGTCGCAAGAAGGCCTTCAGGTACATTAGCTACGATAATACCAATTAAAAAGATGACTGCTTCAAGCCATGGATAACCAAGAACAAAAGCAATAACGAAAAATGAGACACCAAGAAAAACAGCTACACCAGTGATTATATGAATAAAATGTGCTATTTCACGTGCGATTGGTGTTTCACCAGTTTCCAAACCTAATTGTAATATGGATTTGTTTTTTCTTGATTAAAAATTCATTATATTTTACTTGAAGCTAAATTAGCAATACGTCCCATAACAGTTCGGTCACCAGTTCTTACAACTATTCCAAGACATGTACCTGAAGAAGAAGAAGAAGAAGAAGAAAAATTCATGATATTTCATTGTTGAAATCAATAATTTGTTTTGCGTATCTCTCTAACCTTCAACAGCAAATGTACTGAAGAATGCTAAATTTTTTGTTTCAAGTGGATTTTCATTTGTAAATTCAGGTGCACGTGATTGAGGTTCAGATTCACCAGTTAATGATGAATTATCAACTTTGAAGCCATGTGCTCGCAAAACACGAATGTCAGCTGGCACGCGATCTCCAAATTTAACCTCAACAATGTCACCTACAACTAATTCTTCAGCTTTTAGATTTTTTTTTTCACCACCACGAATTGCTAATGCTTGCTAGAAATATGAAAAGAAAAGTCGACAATCATTTTCATGTTTTCTATTTCTATTCGATCTACATACAGGTGGTACCCTAAAATAAGAAAAATTTACAATAGAATAAGATTTTGAATGCAACTACATGTTTTTTTAAATAAATAGCATACATATTTTTGAAGGATTCCATAATTCGTGAACTTTTAGCTTCTTGAAAATATGAAAAACAACCCGTAATAAATACGACAACTGTTAGAGCAACACCAAGCCAAAGCTATTGTAGAGCAAGAAAAAGAATATAGAAATTTTCTGATTTCGATAATTTTACATTGTCATTTGGTGCTTCTTCATATGTTGCAACACTAATACCATGTGCAACAAAACATAAGATTGCACCAAGCCATAACAGCATAGCAAAACCGCCAAACATTTGACGACAAAATTTAACCCACTCGGGGATTGTTTTAGGCGGTGATAATGCATTAGGACCATCGCGTGCAAATACTTCAGCTGCTTTTGCTACTGTCAAACCCTATTTGTATATAAATATATAAAGAATTTAAAAAAGAATCAACTAAAACAAATTTTGTTTACTCTGTCCGGATCACTTTCATATCGTCGATAGAGTTCTTCAGCCGATACTTTATGATCATCCTATGAAAACAATAATTATAATTTACATATCTAAACTATGTTTAATATCTATTACGATTTCAAGTTCACGTTTAAGATCATCAAGATCATGCTCATTTTTTTTTGCCGGCTTGACTTTTTTATCTTCTGCCTAGAGAAAACAAAAGAGAAAACTAAACACAACAATATTATTCATATCTTACCATTGCTGAATGAGACAAAATATAATATGTTGAAAAGGTTACAACTCGATCTTAATTAATGATCGAGATCTAAAAATATTCGATAAGACAAAATATCTGGAATAAAACAAGAAAGACGAGAAAAAAAAGAAGCAAATAATATATTCTTTCCTTCCATTGCTGATTTGAGATGATGATGATGATGGTGGTGGTGGTATTGCTGATGCGATCGATCGCATCCAGACGAAGAAAGCAAGAGAGAAAAAAAGAACTGTCGAGAAATATTCTATAACCATTTTCTGCCAGAAGCGAAACAAAAAACGACAAATGACGTCATCACATTAAGGAATAAAGTTGATAGGAGGACTCGCTAATTAAGCATAATACAGCAGATTTTTTTTGTGTTTTGTTTCTCTACTAACAAATATTTATCAAACTCAAAGTAAATAATACAAGTATATATTGCTCAAAGCTCATTGCTGATCTTACTCGTTTTTCTCTTGAGGTTTTCTTTTCTATCTCAGCTGGATTGACAATTACCACAAAAATGCGTGTGCAATCTATTTAGTACTTTTCTATTTTTTTTCTTCTTCTTCTTCTTCTTCGACGTAGATAATAAGGGAAATGAAGAAAAAAAAAAGAATTCAAGCAACTGACCTATTCTACGATTCACGCGAATATCTGTACTGAACTGATTCTCGTTTAATACTTATTAACGTTAACATGACAAATACGAAGATCAATATAAGAAAAACAATATTGATTATGTACTAACCTATGCAGAAGAAGAAAAAAAGAGCAACATCCGAAAACTAACAGTTGTTAGTACATTTCTTATGTTTATTAAAATAAAGAATGAGATAAAAAGTTTACATTCGTACTAAAAAAGGAAAAATATAAATTCAAATATTTACGATCAGAAAGAAGAACGCTGAAGGTTTTTGTTTCTGCGTCGCTGCAAACTGATTCTGCTCGTAAAATATATCACGGTCGTGCTATTTTATGATCTTCCGATAATAAGTTTTTTTTTATTTTATTTTCAAGGCTTATAAATATCTGATATGGATAGAAGTTTTTGATATTTGTATGTTTTTTTGCATGTATATAGTCCATTTTATCATCTCCAGAATAGACAAAACGCGTTGCTATAATAAGAAATGTCGGCAAAAAAAACGGAGAGAATACGAAGCAAACGCACGCATCAACACGCATATGTCATTTCTTCGACTCGTAAATGTGCAGCTAACCCGCTCGGAGAATAGAGGAAATAGTGTCCTGTTCTCGATCGAAAGTCATCATATTCGACAACGAAAGAAAGAAAAAAAGATAGAAACAGAGAATAAGAATTTTTTATTTTTCTCTTTATTAAATGACTTTTGATCCATTTTTCTCTATCATTTAAACTAAGATCGACCGATAACGATAAACTTATGTACTCAACATAAACAATAAATATCTGTCGGTTGACAGATCATGATCAACATCTTATTTCTGTTATTTTATTTCATCGATGTTGACTAGTCAGCTCTATTTATTCAATATATTTAATCAATGATACTTAAATAATTTAACATCATCAAGAGATTAATAATAAGTTTCTTTTTCTCTATTTATTTTGTAAAGATTAGAATTACGTGTGACTTGTAGAATAATCAATTTTTTCACCTATTATATCTATAATAAATAGAAATACCTTTCCTTTGATTCTCTAGACACGTTAAAATCTCAACAAAAAGAGAAAGAGAAACCGCAAGCCAACCTACGTTTAAACATTTACACTTACCTTAATTCATAAAAGTCATATGTAACATGTTTCTAATATAAACTACTATTCTAAACGTAAAACGTAAAATGTATATCTTTTTCTTCATTGTTATCAAATCACAATGAAAGACGACTATCAATATGATTATCGTGCAAACTGTTTTTCTTTTAGATAAAAGATATTGTATAATCTCCTGCTCTCCCTCTCGTGCGCTCTTCAATAACATTGTCAGTTTATTTTGCCTTGCCTGTCTATCTATGTATCACACTCTGTCACTGTCTATTGTCAGTAGAAATGGCAAAAAAAGCAAACGAAAGAAAATAGAAACATACGATCCTGTCACACTGGATAGATTCATGACTATTGTCGTTCTTCTTGCTAACTAATGACAATATGAAGATGATAACGCGGAACTAAACATATGTGCAAGAGAGTCTAAACTGATGCGCAAGTGCAGTTGTTTCCCACACATACATACACGCACACACGGCGCTTTACATCATTGTCAAGACACTATGGAGCTTCTCTCGTTCTTTGTATTCTATATTTTTGCTACCGACAATAGTGCGCGTTCGGCAGCAACAACGACGGCCAATCTTCACGCGCACACATAAGCTTTTTGCTTGTGCCGCTCGGCACTGTTCGCAATAGCAAAGCGAAAAAAAGCCACCATCACATACCAAAGTCTTTTTTTTTATCAATAGCGAAGCGAAGAACTGTGATGATAGTGTGATAGCGGCATTGAAGTAGGGAAGAAAAAAGAGAAAGAAGAAGAAGAAGAAGACGAAGAAGAATACGAAGCAGAGAAAACGAGAAAGAAAAAAAAGAAATCTAGTCTACAAATTTTATAATATGAAACGCACAAAAAAGACAAGTGTCGATGGTAAGGATATAGAAGAGAGAGAGAGAGAGAGAGTAAGATAAAAAAAATAACCGATTGCAAAAAAAAAGAGAGGCCTTGAGAGAATCAAGTAATTTAGTAATCTGATATTTTAAAACGAGATACGTGTTTGACTAGACAATAATATATATTGAAATGAAAGGAAGAAAAAAAATCGAAAACAACAAGATACGCATTGACTTGATCAGATCAAGATGTATTTTCAATTAGGAAATAAATCTACAAAGCAATCATGAAAAAAGAGAGCTAAAGTAATCATGAAATTAAAGTAAATCAATAAAATACCTTGGTAAGCAGGCGGTTCATCTGTTGAAGTTATTGCTACTGATTGAGCAACAGTAACTCGTCTTTCATCATCAGATTGTAATGGATGACGATTATGTTTTGACGAACTATCAGTTTCATTCAATATTTGTAATGTCGATTGTTCGGGTCGTTGTAAGTGATATCTATCAATAATTGAGGATTCGAATGAAGTTTGCACCGATGAGAAATGTCGATTTTGATTATGACGATAACATTCGCGAAAAGAAAAACTAATACATATTATTGCTGCAATTGAAACGATAAGAACAATTAAAATCGTTTGATTATTTTTCGATGACTTGTTTTTGTCAATAGAATGCAAATCTAAAGAAAGAATGTAACATTTATCCAAGCTCAAATATTTTTTTTTATTAAGTTGATATTTCATTTTGTGAAAAAAAGGAAAAATTTTATTACCTGATAAGACAGGAATAGTTATATAGGGTCGTTCTTTTCGAAGCCAACAATCACATTTAAATGTAAATTTAATACGATCATGATTATTTTCTATGACAATTCGATCCAAAAGCCAATCAGATTGAATCGATAGAAAATCATCACGCCGCACCTAAAAGTCCATCGTTTAAAAGAAAAAAATAATTCAAAAGAAAATTTCGCATCAAAATAGATAAGATTGTTTATGAGTACTCTTAGCAAATATCGATTTTCCAACCTCGTTATTCATAGAACTCATGTTTTTTTATTGATACGATCAAGCTTTAAAAAAGAAAATTTTTATGCTGAATAACAATAAAATTATACGATCAGTGTTGAATGTATATTAAATCAAGAGAAAAACTTAAATTAAATATTTCCAGAAAAAAACAAATTACTAGAAAACATGCATTTTTCAGTCAAACTAAGAAGTGAGGAAAAGAAAGAAAGCATTTGATTTCTTTTTTGTATTGTATTCTTTATCAAAGAGAATTTAAGAATATTAATATCAATGATAATTGAAAATACTTCGATAATTTAGTTAAACGTATAGAATAGCGTTAGTATTCTCTGAGATAAAATATTTATTGTTCAAACCGTAATTCTCGGTGTCAAAGAAAAATCTTCTATCATTTATTTCCTTATGCTTTTGTGTAGTTTGAGAAGATTTTTTGTTTCCTTGATGTTTTCCAATTAATAATCCTTGTAAAACAGTAGTATTTCTATGAGAAAAATAATAGAATAAACTGAGACGAGTATATAGTCGAATAAGAACATATTTCAGTGATCTGTGGCATCAACTCATTTAATCTTTTTTTTCGTGATTGATGTAATCGAAAAACAATATTTTTACGACCATATGTGTGAGCAATTCTATAATAGGGTATGGAATAAAGTAGATCTAGTACATCTGTTGATTAGGTAATAAATCAAATGGAAATCGAATTATTTAACACTGAATAATCATTTTCAGTGACAAGGAGAACCTTTTAAAAATTTAATACATAGGTGTTGTCTAATGAGGAAAAAAGAAAATTATTTCATATGAGCTAATTGGGAGGTATTTATTTTACAGTAAATTTTATGGTGCCTAATATTTCTACTATGGATCATATAGTTGCTATGCATAATAAATTTTAGAATTCAAAAGTGCAATTAAATAAACATTTCATCATTAAAAAAAACTTTTTTTTCTAGTGAAATCGCTACTCTTGTTTTTGCGTATTTTGTCAGCCGTATTATTCTCTTTTCTTTCTAAGATCATCATGGGGATGTGCATTATAAGTGTAAATATTAAAATGCTAAACAGGATTCATCAACATAGAACCCTCTAGAGATTTGATTACATTGTCATCGGTGTTCATCGAGGCACTTAGATTAGCGTTAAAAACAACATAGAGAGAAAAACTCTACTGAAATCTGCCTTTCCTTTACGGCGAACTGCTCTGATGAGCACTAGCGTTACTCGAAGCTAACAGCATCGTGTCGACGGTCAGTAAACTGAAACTTGACATTCTTATGAGATCATATTACACGTAAATTCTATTGTTGACTTTCGTTAGCATCAATAATTGAAGTGACTAGGTTTTTTCTTCTTTTTATCAAACGAAGAAAAATATGTACTTATTTCTTGTGAGAAAAATAGCATCTGTGATATGTTCGTCCAATGTCTTTTATTATTTGCTGAGAAGAAAATGAGTATTAACTAATGCCAGTCGAGTTAGTTCCGGATCCGGATTTAATGGATTCTATTTTCAACACAATCTAAAGAATTACCACTTTTTGCATTTGAATAGATTCAACAATTTCAACTTCATTTGTTATAAAAAAATAGAAAAACTCTAATTTTCTTACAAGAATTTTTTCTATAGATCCCAATTCATCAGTAAAAATTCGAAACCGATCATGTTCTCCATATTCAAATAGATTTTTCAATGGAAAAATATTTTTTCCAATCAATACATTTTCATGTGTTAATTTATATTCATTAGTATAACCATATTTTGAATTAAATAAACGAAGAAAAATATTACTATCAGTTCCAGAAAAACGTTCTGTGCCCGTATATACATGAATAATCCATTCTATAGAGAAAGAGAGAGAGAGGCAAAATTGAATAAAATATCAAAACCAAACAAATCACAAAGCATCAATTTTACCTTCACCCGAAGAATAAGGAATGATAAAAAAAATAAATGCTAAAAAAGTCAACATGAGAATATTTTCATCTGAAAAGAATATTTTTATGTAATCGATGTCCTATTAATAATAACAGTCTATGAAAAGTATAAAATAAAAATGAAGAAGCTTCAACATCTAATAGAATAGCAAAAAAAATGCATTTGAGTGTCACTAATTAATCATTCGGAATACCATTCAGATTTTCGTAAATCACTTCTGCACATTGGACACTTTGAATTTTTCTAAAACACAATTAAAACAATAAACTTTTTATGAAAACTTATTGAAAAATTTAATTTAAACCTTGAGCCATTTATCAATACATTTACTATGAAATCTATGTAAACATGGAATAGTTCGCAGTATATCATCGGGTTTGTATTCATTTAAACAAATATCACATACGATGCCAACTACTGATACGTTCTCAGCAGTTGTTGTTGGATAACATTTGATTAAATGTTCTGATAAACCTAAGTCAAGAAAACTATCATCATCGGCATTATCTTGATCTGATGAACTATGAGCTCCTTGTTCAAAATAAAAATCTCCTTCATCATCAGTTTCCCAACTAGAATATGAAAACAAAAAACCCGACATATTTGATTACATAAATTGTCATCAAACAAACCTATCACTCTGATCAGCTAGAGCAACATCAATTTCTTCGATGTGCTGAGATTGTTCTGATACACCATCTATATTAATATAGGAATGTAAATAATTCATGTTAGACTATATTATTATTATATAATACCTTCGGGCTGCAATTGGTTTGTTGTACGATCAGTTGAAGATGATATTTGTTGATTGCCTTGATTATTGGAAGACATGATATATCTTAAAGAAAATAGTTTCCAAAGAGAAACACTAACAAATCATCATGACTCATGAACATTGAGAATGAATGGATAGCTCTGTTAGTCTGTCTTGTTTTTCTTCTATATCTTTCTTCTTTTTTTCTGGGCAGATAGAAAACTTTCAACAGATGTCGATAATACACAATCGGTTGTTTGCAGTAGCTTATATAGAGAGATATGAGTGAGAGATTAATTAACACCAATATGGTTCATCTTCTATTTCGGTAAAGTTGTATTTTTCACGTGGTATGCTTCTGTTTTTAAATAGTAAAAATCAGACAATGAAATTGAGATATCTCTCCATGTTTGGTTTACTGTCTTGATTACAAAGCCATCGAAAATAGAAATAGATGAAATATATTTCTACTTTTTTTAGTATGAATATCTATTCTCTTGTAAGAAAAATCGAGATTGAATATTTGCTATCACTGTTCGTTGAACAACAACTTTTATTAACTTATTTCGATAGTCGATAAGTAAAATTACGATATAATTGAAGTCTGAAACTGACTGAACAAAAAGTTTTTTGCTATGAATGGTAACTAAGAAATCCGGAATAGAGATTCAAACATTCTATTTGTCAACGCGTAATTGATACTATTTATATTGACTGAAATAAGTTACAAAAATAGAAAAATAAAAGAATAGCAAATTATAAGTTATTATCAAGCCTGTGCATTCCCGTTCAATAGAAATGCTGATGATGAATTTTTCATCATATGAATTCGACCTAAACTATAATTTATTTACTCATAGATAATTACTACTCTGTCTCAGTACTTCATTTGTTTTTACATGATTATTAGAAACGTCATACAAACTTTTCTTTTCCATCTATTTACCAAGTTAACAGTGATTCTAATTCTGACATAAAAAAATCTCTGTATAACGCAATGAGAATTTGAATAATAATGAGGATAAGAATGTCATCTACAGACCAAATTTGTCCAAGAACAGTAAAAAATGCTATTTAACTTTCGAACAACCAACATCTTATTCAAAGCATAAAAAATACTATCGTTCAATGATTAATTGTATAATTTGTTTTTGAACTAATTGATATTAGTCTTTTATAAAGCATTCTGTTGCATTAAATTCATTTTCTGTTGGAAAATAAGTATTCATCTTTGAATATCGATATCGAACTAAAATACTTATAATGAGAAAATAGTAAAATCAATAGTAGTTCTTATGTTTAAAAATTAGAAGATCATTTTTTTTGTTTTAATTGAGTAGAAAATTGTTTTTTTATTTGTTGTGTTGATATGTGCTAAAAATAGCGATACAATAGGCTATTATCGAGTGTCAACGATTTTCAGTAATTCTAGGATGCTTCAAATATCTAAAAACAGCATGAATATGTGTGTCAATAGATCAAATCTAAGGATTTTCATAATATTTTAAGATTTGAAAAACTTATACTTCCTAACGTTGTGAAATATATTTTCTATAAAATTTTTGTGACTAGAAAACTCATAATCACATTAGTTTCAGTGATTGACACAAATGTATTTTTTAGAATTGTATAATGATAACTACAAACTAGATAGGCTAAGTATAAGGGCACGTCGATCACACAGATGATAATTTTCGAAATAACCACTACAATATAATCATAATTTAATAAGAGAATAATCAATTCATCTAATCGCTTTTTTTATCTCGTTCGTGCTGAGCATACATTCGAATAGGAATAAATTAGTATAAAAAAAACTAAAAAATGTTACTAGCCAGATCCCAGAAGACCTCCTTTTTTTGTGAATATTAATGTTTATAAAAGTATTGTCTTAAAGGACACTGAATTCTTTATAAAATAGATGATCCTCAAGAATTCCATGACCTTGTCTTAACTGATAAAAAAGCGTTGCATCCTATGAGAAGAAGACCGCAGTTGCTCGCTGCATTGCTAGAAAACCTATTATTTGGTAGTTGATAATGTTGATAGCTTTAAAGTAGTAGGTCATCACAAAGGTTGCTTGTAGAAAGACCAAAAAGAGAAAAGATAGCAGAAAAAAAAATGTCAAATCGATAATTATGAAAGAAAAAACATATCGAAAAGGAAAAAGGCAATAAAATACAAAGATCAACAGGGAACATATCGAAACTAGAAAAATACTCAAAGAATCGAAGTATTTCAAATACATGTTAAGTCTAATACTCTATAAGAAAGACTATAAAATATTGAATAATCTTTGGATACTAAATTTTTTAAGAAAACTCAAACGAATTTCATCATATACGTATATAAATATACGCAAATCGTTCCCGTTTTTAGATTCGGAATCAAAGACAGTGTGCATATAATTGTTATTCAACTTTCCAGAGGGTAATCGCCGATAGCCATTTGATGAAGATCTTATAAATTCAATAGGATATTTATATTAACGAAAAACAATGAGTCGAATTTATTTATTCTTTTATTTCATAAGTAGCCAATGATGTACTAAAATGTTAGCATCATGAAATGAGATTCAGCGTATTGTTTAGGCTGCAATTTTCTACATTTATTCTTTCTGGCTTTCTGAGATGTGGCCGGACTTCAGCAGTTCAGAACTCCTCAGGAACCCTGAACTCTTCAAACCACTACCTGATAGCGATTTCGAGCCTATTATACCTGTAGGAACTCTTAGAATTGTTAGAACCCTGGAACTCTTGGAAGTCATCCAGTTACTTGTATGGTTCGAGGTGGGGCATGTATTTTCGGGAACGGTTAGGTTTGAGGCGTCATTTAAAGCTATTTAGTGGATGCTGTGTTTGAACTACAGAAGTAAATTGAGTTCGGAGAATCGCACTTGCAAACTATAGTACTATGAGCGTTTTGTTTGATAGAATATGCTCGCTGAAACCAGACAAAACGAAGTTTGTCTGAAAACCTGCGAATGAACTCAACGCCAGCGCTCGCTCAATTCCTCAATAGATTTATGCATCGAATTCAGTTTACTGCTGCCAGTGGTAGCAACCAATTACCAGAAACTATCTCAGTTTCGTACATTTCGTTCCGCGTCGAGATATTGCCTAAACTTTCACACTCCTCATATATTTGTCTTTCATCGGAAATGGGAGTTTATTACATGACGTCATCTTCACTGTATCGCTAGCATTCCAAAAGCATTCACTCAGGTGTTCACAACAGTTACACACACAGCACAACGAAGTAGATGCGTTCGGAGGATGTCATCACGAACTGAATTAAGTACTAGGCAACTAGATTCAGCAGGTGTATGAGATATTGGAGGCATAAGAGATATAGTTATTTCACACTGTTTCCCTCGTTTCTCCGAAACTAAAACAGGTGGAACTGTGACTTTTTGAGAAGTGAAGAGCCATATTTCATTCGGTAAACAAGAAACAATTAACACAATTCATTGAACGCTGCTTGATTTATAATTATTTTTCTTTTTGGAATGAACCCGTACGATGGCTGTGTTCTTGACTCATATATGCACCAATTTCGTTTTCACTTCTTAAGTTACGCATCATCACTCAAGTGCAGATTATTTTTATCTTGAAAAAGAACTAGAAAGAATTAATTTTCTCGTCAAATAAGCTCTTCTTCCATTGTGCACGTCTGAGAATAAAACCTTATACACCGCATTGACGTCATGTATTGGGGCCACGCGACACCATCTCCTTTCCATTGTAACAGAAAGTATTGAAAATTCAAATTGGAAAGTGAAACTTCTAAAATTGACACATCCAGATGTTTTTTTTTCAATTCGATTCGGATTTCAACTTTAATATTTATGAATTCCGTGGCACCCACATGCAGGGTTGTGCGCATGTAAAAAGAAAGGGTGTATAATCAGATTAAAATTGATTGTCGTTTTGGTTAAAAATCGATTATAATCGGAGAAAACAGTTATTCCGCTGTAGTAATCGATTATTATCGATTTAGACTGATTGTAATCAATTCCTAATCAATTAGTAATCGATTAAAAGGTATGTGATTATAATCGATTTTAATTAACTAAAATCGGTTATAATCGATGCAACAGTTGTTTCCCAATACTACTGATTACAACAAATTTCAGTTGATTTTTATCTGTTTTTAATCAATCACAAATCAACTAACAGCTGATTCAAGGTACCCGTGATGGTTTGAGATCGACATCAGGCATATAATAACACCTCATCAATTACTTCCAGTAACGCTGATTTACAATTAGCAAGATTAGACTTGTTTTTACTTTCCTGAAAGTACTTTCTCAAAAATTCATCAGTATTCTCTAAATTACATTATTCAGAATTTTTACTTTCGCGACAAAACATACTTTTACTTCCTTATTTTCTGCTAAACGAACTGGTGATACCCCTCTCCGAGAAAAAGGAAGAAATGAATGAAAACAGTCGCTATCAAAACGAAAAACAAATCTCACCATATTCCATTTGAATCAATGGAACAAAACAAAAAATCATTTGGTTTGAAAACAAATTTTATCCTTAATATTCCTTTTGAAGCGAAAGAAAGAAATATCGAAAAAGCAACTCAGCTTTAAATTAAAAGGAAATTCGTATTATAACCCAGGAATGTAGAGGCTTCGTGCAATCAGTTATTTTTATGGGGAGTACGGTAAAGAATGCTACAGTGTTTTTTCTTTGAAACAGGTTTGATGTTTCTGGTTATCGTGTATTGCATCAGCTTTTCGGTGCGATTTTCGAGATAATTGAATCGTTGTTTTGAATTCAAACCAGGTCATATACGTTGAAATCGCGTTTTTCATGTGCATAAAGAAATCTGGGTCAGTATCTAAGGTTTTGCCTTGTAGTTAAATGCGTCGAGTCTAAATAGGTTGTTCCATCATTTTATGAATAACAATGATGATAGTTACTGATATACGATTGTCAGTGCATGCCGTTTATTACCAAGTACCGAAGTAATGATCTATATTTTTAAATTTTCCAGATATCATATTTTTAAGCTTTAAACAGTAATTTATTTTACATTGTTGAAATGAACAACCTTTAAATTACTATGATGACTTTAACTTTAACTTTTATAACGCAATATAATCATAAAAATCATTATAAATGATTTTTTTTCAAAATGTTTTCGTATTAATTACGAAAAATCAATAGAGAACGGACTTCTGATCGTGAAAGTTCTCAAAACATGTTTTTTCAGTCTAGAATCAGTATATTTCGATTTTCGTAAACTACTCTGTTGAACAAATTGAATGGTTCCTAATTGGGGTTTTAGTGTAGTTATTTTAACCTGGATAAAACTGAGTTCGTTATAATGCGTTCAAAAGTAAAATTGATTCTAATATATTGTTAGCAGTAGGAGTAGGGGTTCATTTTAAACGAACCTAATCTCAATGATTATAATCTATTCGCGAACCGAATCAATTTTCGTGGATTTTAATCGAGAAAAAAATAATAAAATACTGATGAAAATCGATTATTACTAAGAATGGATTCCAATTGATTAATAAAAAAAATCATAGACAATCGATTATAGTCGCTTTAATCGATTTTATGCGATTGAAGTAAAAAAATCGATTGTAATTGGTGAAAAATCTTTGATTCCTAATAAAATTTGAAAAAAATCGATTAGAATCTTCAATTTAATCAGAAAAAAATCATAATTGCTCGATTTTTATCAATTATTTGTGGTGCGAATCGATTATAATCAAGAATATGCCGATTTTTCGTGTAAATGTTTTTACGTGGGTGCTCTTTGGCTCCTTCCCCTCCATGCGACACCTTCTCCTTACCTTCTAACGGAATGTACTTCAGAAATTGAAACATCAAGACGTCTTTTTTTATTCAATTGAAATTTTAAGTTTAACATTTATGTGCCAAACGTGAACCAGGGAGGACATTTTTTCGTTAACATTGTGTACAACCATTTTTATACCTCCTATATCTCTATATCTATTACCTCAGTACTTATTTGAATCTCCTGGGATATTACTTGAAGACATCACATGACACAACGGCGCATGCGCACTGATAAGGCACACTAGGACAGATATTCGTTGACCAACACCGAAAATAGCAGCAGAAACATTCACTAGCATCCGCTCGCGCATTTCGGCATTCGGGTCCCCGCATCAACAACCATAAACCCCATCCACGCCGATATCACACATAAACCCTTCACCAGCCATACCCTCACCCACAGCCTCATGTTGTATACATTTGAAGTTTCTTGAGTTCTCAATCGATAGTTTTGTGAGATTCACATTTATTCTTTTTTTAACTATATGTTAGTTACTCTTTCCTATGATTGATATGTGAAGTCATACCACTGTTGATCGTAAGCTGATACTAAATAGTATGCTATTCAGTTTTATTCGTATCGCAATTTTCATTTTAATTTCGATGATGGAGATAAGCGGGGCATTGAATGATTCCGTAAAACCAAACTTTTCAATGTTATTTATTATTCGTGTTCATTTGAGGTTTCCTTTCTATGATAGCGACCACCAGAGACATTAAATGATTGG
Organism: Rotaria magnacalcarata; assembly: GCA_900239745.1. Classification (NCBI taxonomy): domain Eukaryota; kingdom Metazoa; phylum Rotifera; class Eurotatoria; order Philodinida; family Philodinidae; genus Rotaria; species Rotaria magnacalcarata. Next base: position 8,029 of record OENM01000321.1, on the reverse strand, counting down.
TTCAAACGGAATCAATAGTTTTTCAGCTATCCGTCACTATAGAATACATTTTTTATCGAGCATGGAGACACAGGGACATTGAATGATTGATTAACTCTAATTTCATAGTAAATTAGTCATCCCTATTGTTCAAAACCTTCTCTTTTCCCAACGTGGATCAAATAGATGAATATTTCGTGTGTGCGAATATTTCTCCCTAACAATTCTAGGAGTGCCAAGAGTTCTAACATTTTCTAAGAGTTCCAAGGGTTCTAACAGTTCCAAGAGTTTCAATGGTTCTAGGAGTTCCAAGAGTTCCTAAAGGTCTCGGAGCACTGTGATGTGGATTTTTCTCTAAGCGTCACTTTTTTTAGAGTTCAGAGTTCTTGAAGAGTTCTGAACTCTTAGAATCCGACCACTGCTGGACTTTCTAGAATACATTCTATAAAATATCACAATCTCTGATTCTATCTAAGATTTGGTTTTTATCATGCTTCGTATTGAACAGCAAATGTTAATGCTGTCGAGATGCTTAATTATTAGTTTGACACAAGACATTGATCAACAGTTTTGAAAATTAGCGATATACAAGAGAACAATTGCAGATTATCTTTATTTCAATCTAAAGAAAACATTATGGAAATTATTACACAAGTCTATTTTGTAAGAACAAAATATCACGTTTTTATTCGAGAGTATAATCACATTGTTTTTAGAAATTAGTTATTACGACAATAAACAGAATGAGAAAAAAGCCACCGCGTGAAACATTATTTTTATCAATATTCAAAAGAACATAATCTATTAGGAATTGATTATTTAAGAGATGCTGTTCGACAAATGGGACACAAATTGGAAGTCTAAATTTAAAAAATGGAATAGATTTTCAAAATGAATTAAAATTATTTGACTTACTTTTAACCAGTTATCTATACAATCTTTATGATATCGATGAAGACATGGTAACCGTCGTAATGTCTGATTTTGTTCATAATTATCCATACAAATGCTACATATATTTTCTTCAGGATTTGCATTTGGTAAAGGACAAAATCTTTCTGTTGGGAATCGATTAATTTGATCAGTAGTTAACGCTATTTTATTGACTGTTTGATCTAACTCAAGCAAATTCTAATTAGAAAATATGAATAATAATTAAATTTGATTCGCATTTTAAAAACTTACTTCGTAATCATTAGGACCGAAATCAGTATTATGATTTTCGATATGTCCACGTCCACGTCCACGCCCACGTCCACGAAAAGGAATAGCACCCCGAAATCCATTATTATGAGAAATACGAACTGGGGTAAACGAGTCAAAATCATCAGTAAAACGACTATGATTTCTACCAGATGTTGGATGAGGATTTGGAGGAATAGCAAACGATGGCGTCTGTGAAATTGCAGCAGCAGTCGACCGATTATATTGATTTTTTGCTGAGTTTGATATTCGTTGCTGAGCATGTTTCTGTTGTCTTTGATTTTCTTCAGCTTGTAAATGTGCTGCATATTCTGCATCACTAACTACTAAACTATCCATTGAATTACTACTATTATTTGAATTTTGTTGAAGATAGGGTGGAAGTGATGTCATGCTAGACTTTGCATATTCTTGCTCTTGGAGTCGAAATGCCATAGCAGCGTCAGAATCGATCTCTTGTTGTGCTCTTTGATTATGTAAAATCCAAGGTTCTAATGATGGATCGATAATATTCATTGAGTTTCTATAAAAAGGTCTATTTTGATGTTGTTGAGCTATTGAATCATCGTCCGGATCATTGGTATTTGCTGCAATAGCACTATTAACCAAAGGCTAAAAAATATCCACAACAAGATTGTCTTTCGATTCATTTTACAATAATAAAACTGAACTAGAGTAAAGAATCTTTCAAACTTACAAAAATTTCGTCCTGTTTGACAGACGTTAGTATTTCTAGAAGTTCACTAAAAAGATGCATCACTCGAGATAAAGATCTTCTATTATCCGCCATTTTATTATGTATTATATTGCAACAAGGAAGAAACAACTCCTAAATTCTCTGCAGAAAAATGACTCGCACAAAATTATTCCACCGGTTTTTATATTTCTTTAAAAGCACGAAGCAGTAAATGTGGGTAAAAACGAAAAGAAGAAAAAAATTCAACGTACTTCGTTGAAATTAAAACTTGCGTTATGTGGATAAATAGAATTTAAACGGCCATCATCATCATCATCAGGGTCGCGAATAATTGATTGGAAAGAATTACGACTGGCTGCCATACCAAGTAACACCAATAAATATTATATATATTGATAAATTTAATCTAAAGTTTAATGAGTTAAAAACTATAATTTACTTTTTAGAATATGATTGTTTTTAATTAATAATATTTTGAGCCTTCGAATCAGTGAGAAACATTCATAGCAAAGTTTTTGAATGATATGAAAACCAAATTTCATCGATTTGATACCACAAAAATAACTTTAGTAGATATCTATCGTACTCTACTCAAATATTCCTTAGGACACCCAGAATTTCAATATCTAAATTAGTCGAGAACTAAGACAACATTGAATTTTTCTCCTGCAGATCGACAATCATGTATCATATTTGGACTGCATACACATCTCACTTCTATATGAATGTAGCATAATTTATTTAATTGTAATTGAATCGATCTGATTATATTCTCCTTTCGCACATTTTCGAATAGTCCACTATATCACAAATGTAAAAACAAGGATAAGATATGAATCATTCTGAAGGCGCTCAAGCAAACGCATAGAAACATAGGAAAATATTTAAAAACTGCAAACTTTTGAAATAATGACCAACGAATGCTTCTCTCAGTAATTCTATCTACTATAAATATATAATCATTTATAGATCGATACTCAGTGTAATACAAACGTCACAAAAATACGCTCGCACAGAATTCCAGTGTTGCTCTTCGTACAGCATTTATTCGGTTATTAAAATCTCCAGTTCATTTGTATTAATCAGTGAGCATAAACAAGTAAAAATCTAAAATGACTCAGCATTTGAAAAAAAACATCGAAAGAAGAAAATGCTATGTTTATTACTATTCGTATTTTATTATAAAAAATACGTTTGTGTGCAAAAAAGGAGTATGCGAAAATAAGAAACATATAAAGATATTTATAAAATAATGCGTCGTAAATGCTTCTCTTAAATTACTTTTATTACCATGTGACTAACACACGAAGGGGAAAAAACCCAAGAAAATGATACTATTAAAATTTCCTTCATCTATGTTAAAGACGAGTTCATTTCAAGACCATTGATGAACTTGAAAATTATCACTGCCATTTTGAATGATGAAAATAACGTACAGAAATTGATAGATTTCATAATCCTTGATTAAAACTAACAAATTTTATATAACAGTTTGAATGAACTAAGTTTTTTGATTATTATTACAGAAAATTCGTTTGATAATGATGCTGTTGTTAATCGAAAATTTGAGATTCATCAATTTTTACAGGTTTGATTATCCGAAATACCATTTGTTTTAATGCTTAAGAATGAAGTTGGGTATTTGTTTGCATCCAAAAACTGGAACGAAGAACTTATGTCAAATAAACAAAATTAGAAATCTGAATCAAGAGAAATTTCTTACAGATAAACGACGAAACAGTTCGTAATCTCATCTTTAATTAGGCAAATATATTGATAACAATAAAACAAGTCAACCATCAATACAAGTAATCGAAATACTTTTCTTGTCTAATTGTTCTCGTACCACTGGATCAATTCATTTCTTTGATAAATACCACAAATGAATCATTGCGCTCTAAAAAAAACGTGCATATCGAAGCATTATTCTTCCTATGACCTTGCTTTGTAATATTGTAAAAATCAAACAAATACACATGAGTCTAGTAGGAAGTCGAACTACTGGGGGGAAAGAACGATTGGTAGTCATTTTTTAAGAATGAAAATGTAATCATATATGCTGAATTACAGATGGCGTTCATTAACAATAATAAAATTAAGAATAAAATAGATTTTGTTTTTATAAAACTATTGTAACATAATTAGGATTTATTCTTAAATTCCGACAACTATATATATGCATTGATTAGTATTTCGAATTCTATTTATATTTTAAATTGTTCGAAAATAGAACATTCTTCATCGATATTAGTCACTAGCGATAGAATATTTGCTAAGAGATCATTCTGTTGTTGTAATAAATCGAATAATAAACGATAATCTGCATCAATAACGAATGGTATCAATGGTAATTGTTTGGCGTTATAAATAGTTCTCTGTATTTGTGCTTGTTCTTCTTTGATTTGCTCAGTGGAATTCTCTAAACGATTTTCTTCTTGCTGAAAATTTTCGATTGATTTTAATGACTCGCTAATTGTTTTGTTGTCATCTAAACTTGATGTTGCCAATGAATTTTGAAGTTTGATTGAATCGTCAGTTTGAGAATTTTTCACAAATCTCAATGATGCATGTCGACAACAACGATGTCGAGCAGATCTATCAGAAATACTACAAGGTCTCGATAATATCCCAGATTGTTTCAAACGACTATTTATAGATCTTGATGAAACCTAAAATATATTAATATAGGAGGAAATTGTTTTCATCGTATTTGAATGCCTGTTTGGATTCAGTGTTCGATATTGTTGATTGATCATTTTCTGCTTTGTTGTTTTGAACTAACTTTGAAAAATAATACGAGATCATGTCGATCTGAGTCGATTTCATTACCAACGAGTTGTATTTGTGTGCAGACTATAAGCCTCTGGTATGTATATATAGATATATACAATGGGGTGCACAAGTTTTTACCCTCAGCATAGTCGAATTTTTCGATGACATATCTCTGGCAGTTTCTAGAACATTTTTCTAAGAATTTTCTGGTAGATAGGAAAAGGTATACACATATAGCTGTGAATATCATGATTTGTCATAAATAACTTTTCTTTGAGAGAAAATGACTCGACAACGAAATCTTACTTCGAGAAAAACGAAACGTTTAACTATACTACATTTTTGGAATAACGTTGAACGATCATCAACAACAATTTCTCTTATTACAAAGATCCCACTTAGGACCATTAAAAATAATATTCTCAAGATTAAACAGCAAGACACAATTGAGGATAGGCCGCGAAGTGGTCGACCTCGTAAGCTTACTATCAATGATAGCAAGGCACTTAGTCCATGGATTCGACACAACAACAAAATAACTGGGAGAGAAACAGCTCCAGAATCGAAAGGTGGATGTGTCCCGATGGACAATACAACATCAGCTCTAACGAATGGGTTACAAAAGTACTTTACCTTATGCAACGCCAATGTTAACAGAAAAACAGAAACATCCAACAGTCTGGATGTTAATCCGATTAAGAATCTGTGGTCGATCATCAAACGTCGTGTAGAGAAACGAAGACCAACAGATCTCAAAGAGTTGGGCCAGTTTCTGCACGAAGAATGAGACAAAATCGATATGGTCGTTCTATATAGTTAATTTAATTGATGGAATTTCGATGCTTAGCTCTTATTGAATCGAAAGGAGAAAGGATCAACTATTAGTGGTAATATTCTTGTACCTTATCGTTGTGCATATGCAGTTTTTCTATTCATCACATTCCCAGGTCGAACAGCCTGGCCTGGAAAAGTCCGACCGCATTTTTGACCGGAATACTGCTTCCAGGTTCCAGCGATTTCCCGTGTTTTCCTGCAGGATATAGTGACTTTCCCGCAGATTTCCTGAAGTATCCTACGGGATCAGGTGGCCGAATGTTCGACCTGGGATCTAGTCTAATAAATATTTGAAACACAAAGGGCACAAACTTTTGCACTCTACTGTATATATATATATATATATTCGATGCATAGAGAAAGAAAGAAAAAAATCTAAATAGATGCCGCATTTGGTTTTTCTGAAACCAAGAAAGAAGATTTAAAGTAGATGAGTGTTATTCATGCGCTTAGTCATCCTCATCCTACTCATTTTTCTGTTACAGACACCTATACAAGCAAGAAAGAAAGAATCTTATTGATTTGTTTATTTATCAAGAAGCATATGAGTTGACTTTGAATGTCGTACATTTCATGTAAGTACATTATCGAAACGATCGTAATACGTAATCGTAATACAAAATGAAGGACATCGTTTTTCTCTCATATTTTCTCTATTATTAATTGCATTACATGCTATAACGAACGAACGTGGACAACACTAGGTTACTCGCGTAAGGTCATTTTTAATCATTCGTTTGTCTTCTTATTTATCGTTTGTCTATGTCTATGTAACGTTGATGTATTGTATTGTAACTAAATACGAATGAAATTTTGCATATACAACAAATAGTTAATTACAAAATCATTCTTAGCAAAGTAACCATATGAAGCGAAATAAATTCCTTTACGAAAAAACAATGAGAATAGAATTTCAACAGTTTTAACAAATTTTATCTTTCGAACTTTGTGGTTACACGTAAAATAAAATATGTAGTATCCCTTTGCATAGGATCAATTACGTGATGTAATCTATTTCGAAATTGACATCACAATTGTGATAGATTGTTAATACCTTCAGAAGCGTCGTCTCTATGAATACTTTCGCTGAATAAAAGCTTTTTGAGGATAAATATCAAATATGTTTAATATGAAAGAAGAAAACATGATAAAAAAATCTCTTTTGATTATCGACTACAATTATCGAGATAGAATTAAAGTTTTTGTTAAACGTGAATTCATCAATGTTTTTTAATAAGATTTTTATAGAAAACCTGATGCAAGTATTTCTATCAACGAAAATTTATAATATATGGATTTGAAAAGTTTTAATTATTCACAAAATATAGCTATGAAATGGAAAGTCCATAGATAAAAGGAACAATATCTCATGTACTAAGCCTTTAGATAAATACAGTTTATACATGTCTGAGTATATTTTTATAAAATTTAGAAGATAAAACAAACTCTGTTAAAATCTTTATTTCATAAAAAAAGTTCCAAAAATACTTCAAATGTTTTATTTAGAATTAATCTAAACAACAAATTGTTTGTTGCAATGTATTTGATATCTATGTGAGAAATGCGGTTATATTATCCTAACCATGAACCGGTCATTTTTTTAATGTTAAAAGGGAGAAAATTTTCAGCCTGAAAAATAAGGGTAAATAGACTTTTGATCCCCCAAAAAATGACTATTGACCACCAAAATGTGTTAGTTGCGAAATAATCACCAAAAAAAGAAACAAATGATCCCCAATCTATTTCATTGTGAAATGATCACAAAAAAAAATATATTCGATCACCGAATTTATTATCGATGATGCTTTAATTTGAGGTTGTGATAATCCACATTTGACATAGTTAGATATGGATTCACGTATTGGCGATGGTAATCTTGCTGTTGGATTTCGTTCATTTTGTTCATGTTCATTTTTGGACATAATTGTTATAGAATTCATATCGTTGTCTGGCACGATAATTTTTATTTGAAAATGACATAAAGGATATTTCCTGTATTCAGTGCATTTAAATGAATATTTTGTTTGATCGTTTAAATCTGATCGTCGATTTTGGCAAACATTAAAACGTGATTTCGCTAAATATTTTGCTTCGTCATATGATTGAGCTGTGTATAGCAGCGTCCACTGTTTACTTGCTATTTTTAGTTTTCTGCATTGTTATGATGGAACATTTTGATCCAATTATGATTATTGTTTAACTATGTCTTATCAATATGTTGTCTTTTGAGATAAACACGTTATCTACCACAACTCTACCATTCATTCCACAAAAAGCAAATTGGGGATCAAATATGTATATTTTTTGTGATCATTTCACAATAAAATAGATTGGGGATCATTTGTATCTTTTTTTGTGATCAATAGTCATTTTTTGGGGGATCAAAAATATTGCTACCCGAAAAATAACATATGGCATTAATTATCACATAAATAACTGAGATTGAATTTTATTCTTCTCGCCAACGGCAGCGAGCATAATCATAAACACATATAAATGTTGCAGGAGAAATTAAAATTCAGTAGAATTTAAAATTCTACTAGT